>SSNS01000037.1:3192331-3236717 GCA_006937985.1 Aphyosemion australe
GACACACAATCCCTGGCTCTCACAAACTGGGGCCGGTTTGTGAGATGATTCAGGATCCATTCTGCCAGGTGAAGGTCCACCCCCGCCCTCTCCAGCTTGGCTTTCAGAAGCATCGGCTGGATGGTGTTAAAAGCACTGGAGAAATAAAAAAACAAGATTCTCACAGTGCTGCCGGGCTGCTCCAGGTGAGCCAGAGCGCGATGTAGGAGAAAGGTGATCTTCCACTCCAATACCTGGTCGGTAGGTGAACAGCAGCAGATTCGTCTGGAGGTGTCCCATGCAGGATCAGTCTCTCCAGTGTCTTCATCAGGTGGGACATGAGAGCCACCGGCCTGTAGCTGCTGAGGTCTCTAGCTTGTGGTGTCTTTGGCACTGGAACCACACAGGAGGTCATCCAGAGCTGTGGTACCACCTTCAGCTTGAGGCTCAGGTTGAAGAGATGCTCCATAACTCCACACAGTTCATCAGCACAGGACTTTAGGAGCCCAGAGCTAATGCTGTCCAGTCCAGCAGCTTTCTTCTCTTTGATCTTCATCAGCTCTTTCCTCAGATACTGACTGTTTAAAGATGCTGTCGAAGACCTCTGCTGGAGTCAGGAAGAAAAACTGCTTTTCGTGGGACATCGCTGCGTCCCGTTGCTGCAGCAAACTTTCCAAACCACCTATTTTCATACACTTGTGGGGTTGGAACACCATGTTGTACAGAATATTAGAGCTACTTTACAGCCTGATTGACTGTTATTATCATGCTGTGATGAAATTATTCTGGACGGGTCTGAAACAATGAGTGATGATGTAACGATCTGGGTGCCAGCCACTTGTCGTTCCAAAAATCAATTGGTGTTTGGCCAGAACAAACGCCAGTGCAGAGAATCCAATGTGGTGTGACAGGGCACCTTAAAGGCAACAAGCCATGGAAGCAGCTCTGGAGGGGCTCTAGTTTGATTTATTAAAGAAAAAGTTTCAGCTCAGGCTCATTTCTTTGGGTTTTGGTCGAGGCTCGTGGAGAAAGCTGTCGCTATTGCGTCGATGTAAAGTTTCCTTTGTGTCTTTTTGTCTCTTCATGTGTTTCCAGATTGCTTCAGTGATGTTGAGAACAGGTCTCTGTGGGGGTTACGCCATCTGCTGCATGACTCCTTTATCTCCTCATCGCTGAAAATAGTTCTTTACAACTCGGCCGTGTGTTTTAGCATATTGTCGGGCTGCAGAATGAATTAAATCACAGACTAAAATGATAGACTCTCAAAAGAGATGGATATTGCCCTTTACTTACCAAATTAAGACCTTGATCAATTGCCGATCAACTGCTTGCAATAGAGCGACTAAAGAAATTCTGTGGTTTCATGGTTAAATATAGAATTATTTGATAATAAACTATTTCCACTTCTTTTGTGTCTTATCTAATAAAGACTGATGTTTTCGTTTTGAACCACACACATATCCATAAAAGAGAGTTTGAATGAGGTCAAGCTGATGTTTTAATTGGTGTGAAAAAGTGGATATTCTACAACCAGATCAGAGCCTCACTTCAGTTTAAAATGATTAGAGGCAGCAGCCAAATTGTCTAACAGTGGTTCTCAATGATGGGGTCAGGACCCCACTGTGGGTCACCAGGAACTACACGGGGGTTCTTGAGATGATTTCCAGAAATCAAACTAAAATTGAAAAACAATTACTGAAGCTATAATTCTAGCACACTTGTTACAAAAACTCAACTAAATTGTCATAAATGGATAGAAGTTAAAGGGACACTTTGCAAATTTTTAATATTTTTAAATCATGTTCTTGAGCCAGTATGTGCTAAAATGACCCTTTACAGGGTTAATGAAAGGCCACCCAGCCCCTGTGGACAGAATATTCCACTTGCAACTTCACAGTTGCTGGTCCGGTCTGTTGGGACTTAGACAAAATTCAGCTTGACCTACCTGGCTCTGTGGTCTGGTTCCTGCATGTTTCCTGCATGTTTTAGATCATGAACACAGCTGGCTGAGGAGACATTTCAGAAGTTAGATTAAGGTGTTAAAAAGACGAATGCAGAGCGAGAAGATAAGTTTCACTTTCGGTTTCACTAACGGACACTAGGGGGTGCTAAAAACAAGCCAAAACTGACTAGTGTCCCTTTAAAAAGACAGTGTGCAGTTTCCTGGTGATAGGGGGCAGTACATAGCCTAGTGAACTAGACCAAATTCTTGCCTTGCAAAGATTGGTCTAGGCACGCTTCATTGGAACCCTCGCAGCCCGATCCACTGCTGTGGCTGTCCAATCACAGCTCGCTATAGTTTTGGTTGGGCCAATCACAGCGCTCTATATTGTGAGCCAATCACAGAGCGGGAGTAGCCGATGACGTCAGAGCTGCGGCCGCAAACACAAACAACATGGCAGCAGTGCAGGAACCACGTTGGTTTGAAACGGCTTTGTCATCAACATTGGATTATTTAGACTCCAACGTGCGTAAGTCTGTCTGATATACTTAGCAGCTTCTTATTTTTATCAAACAAAGTAGTGCAATGTCCCAGTACACCTGATATTCACATGTTTTCATACAAAAACGCCAGAAATCATTGATGCTAGACGCCATTGCTGCCTCCCGCTTTTCCGTCACCGTGATTACATCACGTTGTTCGTTACTCTGATTGGTCCTAACGCTATCCAATTGCGTGCTGACAGTTTGAAAAACAACCGTAGATCCCTCCTCACGACTGAGAGTCGTCAATGGGTTGTGGCCAGACTATATTCACATATATAGGATGGCTTGCCAGGCTAGGCAATACACACATTTCAGGGTAGTTTTACACCATATCACCGTGGCTGTCGCTAGTTGAAGAAAACATTACGGTAAATGTTACCTGTGGAGCAGAAAGCATGCGACCTCGGTGCGACTCCTCAGACTTTGATAGTCCTTCAGTTAATTCCATGGAGAGAATGCAATGCTGATGCTAGTTTTCTGGTGCTTTAGGTTCCAGATCTGCTTGGAGTCCTGCACCTGCCGATGACATCACACTACAGCAACACCACTTGGCCAAAATATATTGCATCACTTTTTTGATTCTGTTCTTTCACATAGGTTTTGGAAAGAGTTCAGCAGTTTTGTTATTAAATTCATGTTTCTTACTGCCTAAATGTTTTTGAATGTGGTAACGTAACTTCCGTAAGTCATACGTCCAGCCAATCATCTAGTGTGATGTCATCGGCAGGCGCATGACTCCGAGCCGGCTCACGCAGAAAGAAACATGGTGTCAAATATGGTGTCCCCCAGAGACTTAGACCCACACCCGATGTATTTTAGACCTGATTTTTATGGTTATATGTTACAAAACCGCCAATATTTTTCAACTACTGGACATCATTTTATTAATTTTCAACAACATTTTGATGGATGTTTCCAGAGATTAGTGGTAAAAACGACACATTGCCACTTTAATATGAGCTGAAGTGTTTTAATTTTTGTCTTGAATTATTTAGCTTCTTAACTCAGTCACTGCCAATGACGACTTTAGTTGTCAATTGCATTTTTTTACGGGGCGGACGTTGGAGCGAGCCCCCGCACCGTGAGAATAAACATCACGTGTCTAAAGCGGATCTTCATCCGTGTATGTCACACGTCAAGTGATCAGGAAGCAGAAAATCCATGATTTAGGAGATCGTTTTGGGACGCTGCTGTGAAAAAAGCAATGCGCCAACCGGAAATGCTTCTGCAGCTCACACTTCAGCAACAGATTGTGAAAGAAAGGATAACGCTAGAAATACGGCGATTCTTCCTGATGTAAGAAGTGAGCCTACTCTTTCTTTTGGTAGTTTTGGCGTTTACATGATCATAGAGCACAATGTTTGACTCTTCAAAAAACAGTAAGAATGCTAAAAAACGCTGGCAGTCAGGGGCTTTCTGATCAGAAAACGTCTGGCAGGCAATGAGTTAGCATGCTTATTTTGTGAAATCAGTATGAGATAAAAATCATCCAGAAGCAGATTAGCA
Organism: Aphyosemion australe; assembly: GCA_006937985.1. Taxonomy (NCBI): domain Eukaryota; kingdom Metazoa; phylum Chordata; class Actinopteri; order Cyprinodontiformes; family Nothobranchiidae; genus Aphyosemion; species Aphyosemion australe. Next base: position 3,196,304 of record SSNS01000037.1, read on the forward strand.
TTTAAATAAGGAGAGATCATTTGGAGCCAACAGGTCAACACTCGCATTATAATTTAATGTTGACATCAGTATTTATCGGCATGTGCCACTTTTTAAAATCATTGCATTTCAAAGTTGGAATTTCCCAATTAAATCCCTAATCTTTATACAGAATAATGGCCATACTGAAATATTTTCGCTTCACCTTTACTGTTTAGCTTTAAAGTTTGTCCAACATTTTTGATTGAACTGAAAACAACATGAACGCGATGATTTGAACGGTAGATATGGTGGACATTTGCAGAGCAGTTTTGCTCTAACAGGTTTTGTCAGGCGCCACGTTGCTGGACGGCGAGCCGGCCAGGATCACGGTGAGGAGAGGAGGCAGGTCCATTTATCACTGGCTGAGGTGGTTCACGCAGCAGATGATACATGGGCAGCTGACAGATGTGAGTCACTTTATCAGCCAGACTACTTAATTGTCATCTGTTCCTTCAAGATTATTTTAATGGAGGACTGAAGAAAAAAATTGAGATGCAAATTTTCTGTCAAAACAACAATTGGGCTGCGCTGTCTTTGCATGAAAATGTCTTTTTTTTCAGAGTAATGCACATGAATAAAATGTCAGCTAGCAAAGTTTTCTTTCTGCAAAAAAAACACCTAAAGTCTTTCACAAGCTGCATTAAAATCTAAAACCATCTTTTCAGTGTTTTCCCTCACTTCAGTGTGTTGTTGTAGAAAAATGTGTTTCCTAAAAGAAAATGACATTTCTAAATGTTACAGCCGAGCTTTCCCTCCGGTTTTGCTTCCTTCATGTTATTCTTCTATCTTTTTAGTTTTTTGTATTCTACTGCAAGTCTAATGGCTGCATTATGAGTTATTTGGACCTTTGGGTGACTTTGCAAGAAAAAAAAACGTTAACACAGTTTTAGACAGTTTCAAACAACATGGCTATCTTTTCTCACAAGACGATTTAAGAGATTCAATATTACTTTTTTATTTCCTCATAGTGGCTAAACTGTTGTTTACTATGAGTCCTGAATAATACATAAAAGCACGTATAGTGTGTTTGTTGAATATTATATATGTCTGTAATATGTCTGTATTATATATGTGTGTTTTAGTGGGTGGGTGGGAGGTGGTGGTGGTGTGTGTGTGTGTGTGTGTTGGGGGGTTTGAAGAGAGACAAGTGAAAGCAGAAACTACTACAGTCATGATTTCTCAGTAAGTCCCAACTCAAGCCTTATATAATGGCTCTTTTAACAAAAAGGCTTTAAAAACAATATTTGCACTTCATATAAATTACTTGTATTTATTTGATATTTTTGCACCCTGGCACATGTTATGTGTTCAATTGTGTATACATTTTGTGACTTTTGTAACTGTTCGTTTGTTCAATAAAGTTCTGAAAAGAAAAAAACATCCCCACTCAAGCGATGAGTCAAGAATGAGTGTGTGGCAAAGACAGGCTGCTTGTAGAAGAGACGAACAAGGAAGAAAAATACCGGACCAGACTACCACAAGCTGTGGATCTATCTGGCATTCATTTCTAGTCTGGATGTTACCAGTTTATCCTGGAACCTGAGTGGTGAGTGCTTGTTTTTCTCTCTTTCAACAAGGCTGTTGCTAGCTGAAGCTAGCTGGTGCTAACAGAGGCCCGGCTAACCGTGGCTCTGCGGTAGCGTTGCTGTGACCAGCGTTTAAATACTGCTGAGCCTGAAGTGGGTTGGACCTTGTAGTTGTAGCAGGAGTGGTTTCATTGTGACGTTGTTAGGAAGGCTTTCTCAGAACAGAAGTATTTCTCTCGCCTTTTTCAACTTTCTAATTTACATAAAAAGTAGGTCACACACGGCTTTGACCATAAATATCATGTATATCGCTAGATGCCTTAACTGGGAGTCGACAGCGTCCCTACACGGCGGCCATCTTACCTCGGACAGCTTACGTTCCGTTCTCAATGGTAGCACATGGAAGGTGAGTGAACAACTTACACAAAAACACTCTTAACTCGATTAAATATTAACAGATTTACAAGCGGTTTGCATTATTACAAACCTTATGACACATAGGCTTGATAGGACATGCTTACACATTTTTAAATTAATGGGCCAAATCCGTCATATTTTACAGCCACGTCTCTGGCGTTTATAACAAATCAAGCTTTGACTTTTTGGCATGCTGCTGTTGACCACCCAAGCTGTCTTTACTCAACAACAACAACAAGGAACATGTTGGTTTACAGTCTAGGTCCTCTTTAATTGTGTGCAGGGTGAAATGAGTGAGGAAGCAGGCGACTTTCAAACCACAGTGAACACAAACTGAAAGCCTATTAGAGATGTTGCGTTTCCCTATTGACACTTTTGGCTCGTGTTAACTGGAGCTAATTCAACTTTTGTGTCCAAAAATGACACAAAGAACACAACTTACACAATACAAGCTGGTGGATTATCCTTCATTTAAACAGGATGACAACTGTCTCACTGAAAGAGAGCAACAAATAGGGCCAAAATACCCGTTCTTTAACATATAAAATCCATTATTGTAAGTTTCACACAATATGGCTCACTATTAATTATCCTTGCTCAATGATGTTTGTTTCAGTTAGAAATAAATGTGAAGCAAATAGACTCTAAAACCCTGACAAATGTTCAAAGATACACTGACCTTGTTTCTTCTTTAACACAACCTCTGCTCGCTCTTATGTAAGATGTCGTGCCAGTCAATTCTGAGCAGCTTTATTGCACAATTTCCCAACTCTGTTCATGTTGTTAGTGGTGGAGGAGGTTTGTTCATGATGCGACAATGACACACAACTCTACACTCAACTTTCAGTTTGGATTCACAACAGAAGGGCTGAGTCTCGGTGAGGCCGATCCTGAAGATTTCAATGTTTCTATTGTAACTTTTTTGCCATTTTTACCGAGCGTCAAGCTCCAAAGAACAATTGTGACCTCTTATTATGAAACAAAGATGGATTATACATTTGTATAATAATGGAATTGTCATACTGCATCAAAATAGTAGAGGACACAATGCGCAGACTGAATGGAAGGCATTTTTTAAATTCACATAAATGCAAAATGACAGAAAAAAGAAAATTACATGAAGCTGGAGGTACAGGAGAACACAGCATTAGGATTTCTTAAAGATATGAAGAACCTGAGCGCTATCTGTGCTGAGGTGCTGACTGAGTGAGGAAAAACAGCGACCAAGAGATAAAGGGATTAAGGTCATGAATATACATCGCTGGGTTTTTGTAATTTCTTCCTCACCCATCTAGGAAATAACTCCATACCACTTTGTTTACACCAAAAAATAAATCCAGTACATTGTGAAGCACATTCATAGGCATGCCAAGCCTTTGGGCAGTAGTAGTTCCCCAGAGCGTCTGCAGAAATCATAATGCAACCAAAGAACCCCATCCTAATAGCATATATTTATCAAATTACTTAGTACAAGTTACATCTTTTAAACTATATGTTTGTAGCTGGATGAAATTTGGAATTTTAAGATGTGAGTCCAGAAAAGTTTAGAACCATCTGATAAATGAAAATTTCATGTCACTGAGTTTTGTTGCTAGAATAGTTTTGAGTTTTTCCTTGATGCTCTAATATGTTCCTAAACTATATTTCCATGCAGCTGCAATAGTACTGTATTTGTGAACGTTCCAAGCAAACCTTATGATCAGTTTGTTTTTCTAGTGCTGGGAAAGTCCTTTGCATCATTGATTAGCTTCTAAAAACTAATCTCTGTTCATTGAAATTACACCTTATTCTTTCTTTTTCTCTTGGAAATAATCTCGTGCATTAAAGTGGCTTAGATCTAATTCAATGCCTTTGCCTGGTTTAGCATGCAGAGATCCATAAATATGCAAATGAGCCCTCCCTTATCACCCGTCTCCGTAAGTGAGGAAGCTCACCCGGAATGATCTTCTCTCACGATGAAGAGGAAACTTTCAAAAGGTTTTTTCTCACAGAAAAAAGGGGAAATAAACAACAGCAACAGAAAGCAACACAATTAAACGAGAACACGCTGCTAATGAGCAAGCAATTTGGCTTTTAAAATACTTAAGTTAAATAATCTTAGATAAGGCTTTTTAAAATGATAACCAGCTCTTATGAGTCAACCTAAAACCACAAGTTAATGACTGGTTTACATGACTTCTTTATGAAGAGCTCTGAAATGTACTTTTTGTTCCTTTGCCTTCCAGTTGTTTTGTATGGAAGCCCATTCCCGCCACTCAGATAAAAAAATATTATCTCATAATTATGACTTAGCTATCTCATAATTATTACTTAGTATCTCATAATTTTGAGATACTATCTCATAATAATGAGATAGCTACGTCATAATTGGGAGATACTAAGTCATAATTATGAGATACTATCTCATAATAATTAGATAGCTACGTCATAATTGGGAGATACTAAGTCATAATTATGAGATAGCTAAGTCATAATTATGAGTTACTGAGTGATAATTATGACTTGGCTATCTCATATTAGCTATCTCATAATTATGAGATATATATATATATATATATATATATATATATATATATATATTTTTTTTTATCTGAGTGGCAGGAATGGGCTTCCATAGTTCTGGAAAGCATGAATGTGGATATTAAAGAGATGTTAAAAGAAAAGTTATTTACCCACCTCTTTTTGTTCAGAAGTGTTACGATCACTGCCTTTAGAGGAATTATTATAGCGTTGCCACTTAAAATCCAAATAGTTGTGTAGCTGTTTAACTCCACTGACATCTTTTATTATTCCTGTTCCAGACGCCATGATTTGGTGTCTAACCTGAATTAAAAGTCAGTTTGGACAGAATCAGAAACCCGATGCTGGGTTTTCATGTTTGTCTGGATGAAGCTCTAATAAACCCCCCACCCCCCCAGTACAGAGGCAGAGTCGCTGTCACCAACGCCCTGGGGAAGGTTTCCTCACTCGTCATCCTTGCAACCGTGACAATGAAGGAGAGGGTTATTACTTTTACTCATCATGCGCCGCTTCCAAGTGACGCAGTGTAGAAGTCTGGGATTGCTTTGTGGATTTTTGCAAAACTAACTGCATTTGCAGCTCGTAGTTAAAGTGTAGAGAAACGCAACACAGGTCATTGGATGCATTTCTAAAATGTTGCAGAAGCTTTCAGAAGCAGAAATGTTTTCCTCTAATCCTGTAAATATACAGTGCAACATGAAGTGAGTGATGGACCATGATTTATAATTACCCTTATGATTTGCTGGAATTCCTTTTTTGTCTTCATGTATTGCAAAACTGACATACATGCAAAACCATATTTTTGATTTTAGAAACATTAAAAATTGAAACTTCATGGAGTATCTTAAACCAGAATCAGACTAAAATTCAATAGATGCTTTTCTGCATAAAGCACTAAAGACATTAATTCTTCTGCAGAGCCAATCTGTGGATCTGGACCAGCATACCATCATTAAATCCTTCCAGTAAGCCTCCTCTGATGATCAATAGCAGTGAACAGAAGGCAACTGGAGGCTCGCTTCCCAAACTTTTGTAGCGTGCCAGCTCATTTTGTGTTGGCGCTCCTCGATTAGTGACTTATCTCATTGGCCTTCGCTAAATTCTGCTCATCCTTGATATAAATAAACCATCAGCTGATTAATCATAAGCCCCAGGATACAAGAAAAAGGCATATTTTTTAAGACTTCTGCAGGTTGTTTGCGGTTGAAAATTAGTTTTAAACCGTGCAGGTACTTTTGTAGTATGTTGGGTATTTTTCCATAGATGAGTTGGGCATACTTTAGAGGTCTGGATCACTTGTTTTGAAACTGGAAAAGCACAACCGTAATTGAAATTTGAGTAACAACTTGTTTTGTATTGCATATTTAAGTCAATATGACATACGTTTACCAGAATAAAAAACAGGCTTTGTGTTTTTCCTCACAATCGTGTTCTGATTCCTGAAGTAACGGATCGTCTTGACTTTGTGCTCGGATGAGATGAACCAGTTTTAATCCCTGTGGGTTTGATCAGTTAACAAAAGGTGATTTAAAGTGTAAAACAAACAGAACGTAATAAAATCATTCATTCTTTTTACCTATTTGATCCTAACTGGGGACATGGGGAGCTGGTGTCTATGTCCCATGATCACTGGTACATGGAGAAAAATAAGAAAACTTCCACTTTTTCTTGTTTTATTTCTGTGAATATGAATTCATCTGATCTGATGTTTAAATGTGAAGCCAGCACATATTTAAAATGTTCTTTACGTTGTTAAATCAAATTTGAAAAGGAAACTAATTTTAACTGAATACGATATTTAGGAAAAAATCATGTATGACTTGATTTGATTTAAGACCAAACAAAACTCTAATAATAATGAAAAATCAGAGTTTCGTTCAAGAGGCATTTGTAGAGTTTAAGAGTCAAAATTTAACAGCAGTATTTTAGGTTATTTAGTCTATCAAGAGAGAAAAAAATGGGAGTTCATTTTTCAAAGTCATATTTTCACCATGTTATTCATACATTTATAAATGTTAAAGTTTACTAAATATTTAGTTAGCAAGCTAAATATTAAATTTAAAGTTAAGTATTTATTTTACAAACTAAATATTTAAATTAGACCTAAATGTTTAGTTTGTAAAATAAATATTTAATTTACTAACTAAATATTTAATTTGTTAGTTTACAAACTAATAATTTCACAAACTAAATAATAACAAATATAATTTTACAAACTAACGTTTCGACAGAATGTCTTCGTCAGAGTTCTCTGACGAAGACATTCTGTCGAAACGTTAGATTTTTTTTTCACCTAATAAAATAATTGATTGAACCGAGAGCTCCGGCCCCTTCCCCTTTTTTCATATTTTAATGATTATTGTTTGCAAAAATATTGAAACAGATCATGCTAATTTTGTAATGTAAACTTGCATGATTTAATTTTGTTACTTTATTAATACTAATGATAGAGGATGGAGTGGTGTGTCTAATATATACATATATATACAAAAACTGCAGATTTTGATATTTGTTCATTTATTGCAAGTATGGGTTTTGCAATATTAAGCACCGTTATCGCATATCGCAGGTTTTCCTAATATCGTGCAGCCCTACTAGATGGTCGGCGGAAGGATTTTCAGTTTTAGACAAACCCGGTTATGTGTGTACATGTACATGGCCTTAGTTGTCTCCCTGCTCCAACACATCTGATTCAATGGTTGAATTACCGCTTCAGTAGGTCATCAAGCTCTGCAGAAGTCTGCTAATCACTCATTGATTAAAATCAGGTGTGTTGAAGCAGAGAACTCACCAAAATATACAGAGTGGTGGCCCTGGAGGACCAGGATTGGACACCCCTGGATTAGAGAGAGGGAGAGAAAAAAGTTAGGAGCATAAATCAAAATTGTGACATCTTTGCTGCATGAATTTATTGCACTTTGTGTCAAAAAGGGGGCATAAACTTCTAAATTTGCTGTTATGTGGAGGTTTTTGCAAATACTTCATCATGCAGCTACACCTTGAAACTTCAGCTGCTGATTATACTGTTTTTTATAGATACCAGCACTTCAGTTTTGAAATCAACACTTATCACTGCAAAACACATGACAAATAAAACATGTTTAATTAAGTTGAAGCATATTAATTATATAACAATATCATATAATTGACCCATACCATACCATACCAATTTATTTATAAAGCACCATTTATAATAGACATAGTGTTCACTTTTAGAACACGTGAGTTTTTTCCCCCTTTGGCGTCAAAACGCGCAATCAGTACGTGCATTTTGGCGGACATAACGTGCGTTTAGAACCCCCGCTTTTTTTTTTTTATCCATTTGGCTTGCCATATACTGCTGTAAAACAACACCCAGTTAGTACTTCCGGCAGCTACCCGAAGCTCAAAAACTGTATAGTGCAGTAAACAGACGTAGGACCCCCCAACACTATCACAGGTATGAAAATAAACATTATAGATGATAGTAGGACGCCAAAACTTTACAAACAAGCATCATTTTAAGGTGTAAAAGTTGCGGAATGTTGCTTTAAAAAAAAAAAACCCAGACAAACAATCATGCACAAACACACTCCCATTAGCCTAATGTGTATGATTTTATTCTACGGTAGAAAAACAAAATACACAGACAGAACCTACCAATGCATGGGGAGAACATACAAACTCTTCACAGAAAGATTCCAGTCAGGAGTAGAACCTGCAACCGTCTTGCTGCTAGGCAACAGTATTACAATCTGCCAGTTTTCTAAACAAAGGGATGGAACAAAAGGCCACCCCATGTCATTTGGAAACACCATCTGTGGAAGTCAAAGGGTATGAGTCTTCTTTACCCGAACATGTGGTGAAACTATCTGGAGTCGAACATTTTAACATCTCTTATCATTAGACCTTAATTAGTGAGGTTGGCTTCAGGGATTCGGAGGTTTGCTCTACAGCTGGTTCAGTCTGACACACCTCGTCCTTCTAATGTCAGCTAGAAAAAAAGATGGAGTCACTTCCTGTCACTGCTTTATTCCCTAGAGCTAAATTGATGTCACACTGATGTTTACTAATGTTATCATTTGATACAACAAGATCTGTGACAGGTATGCTTGGCTGCAGGTGCTTTAATGTTTTTGCAAAATTGTATAACAGCAATCTGGGAATAAAGCGTCCGATCAAATGGTAATAATGAGAAATACTGTTCATGCAAACTGAGCCTCACCGTTTTCTTTTTCACGTCCTTTAGAAGAAGAAAATGAGTAAAAACCCGTGGCTGCAGCATCTGAAGCAATGCTCAGTTTATCTGAAATAAACTTTTTAATAATTCACATTAGTGTCGTAAGGGCAGCTTAAACAGACAACAGCAGTTTTTCACTTTTGTGAATATTTCATTCATAGTTTTAAATGAGAAATGGTAATGGGTAGGGGTGTAGCAATATCCAAATCTCACGATACGATATTTATTGCGATATTGTGGGGATGCTCACGATAATAAGACTCACAACATAAAATACTTTGACTGGAATCCTCCGTGCTGCGTTCACCGCTGTAGCCTCCATCCTCCATGTTTGTTTATCTTTGCTGTGTGGGCTGCACGCACTCCCATTGGCGAACTGGCTGATGACGTAGAAGCAAAGGATCATGGTCTATGTAGTTTGTTATGCTACAGTGGAGCAGACTGAAAAGTATTATTTTTACCTCGAGACGTACTGTATGATATCGCGACAAGACCACGACGATATTGTGGTCATTTTATTACGACTATCGCGATATTGCCAATATTGTTACAGCCCTAGTAATGGGTAATGCTTTGTTGCTTGAAACAGTATGGTAATATTGCTCAGGACCTAGTGTCTGTGGAGCAGTTTCTCTCTACAGCAGGTTTATCTTTTGGTTGACTACAGGTTGACTTTTCCATCGTTTTGTTTTTTTTATTTTTATTTTTATTTTTTTTTCCTATTAGGATAGCTTATGGAACTATACGGTAGGGCCTTATTTTGGCTATTTGATCTTATTCCAAAGGTCCTCATCTGCCTACATGAAATCTCTTGTCTTATAATTGTCCCATCCATCTATCCATTTTCCTCCGCTTATCCGGGGCTGGGTCGCGGGGGCAGCAGCCTAAACAGAGGGGCCCAGACTTCCCTCTCCCCAGCCACTTGTGCCAGCTCCTCTGGGGAAACCCCAAGGCGTTTCCTGGCCAGCCAAAAAAAACATAGTCCCTCCAGCTGGGTCTTCCCTTGGGTCTCGTCCCAGCTGGAAGGTTTGCTCCATGGTCTCACCAAACTCCCCCCATGCCTGGGTTTTTTCCTCCACGACCACCCAAACTGCATTCTGCTTGGGTACCTATCGGCTGCCTCTGAACTAGCATCCCTAACCGCCGGTGTCCACCAGCTGGTTTGGGGGTTACCGCCACAACAGGGGCTGACAACCCTGCGGCCACAGCTCCGATCAGCCGCCTCAACAATGGAGGCACGGAACATGGCTCACTCGGACTCAATGTCCCCCATCTTCCCTAGAACGCTTTCAAAGTTCTGTTGGAGGAAGGAGGTTCCTATTATGTTAAATAAAATTAGAAAAAAGCACAAATCCACTCATGACCAACAGAGTGCAAGTTTTCTTTGAGTTGGAACTGCTTGAGAAACAAAAACTTTTTTTAACAAAGAATTCAGCAGGAGCGAAGAAGACAGGTGGATGCTTGTTTGGGTATCATGCTATTGCAATTGTTTATTTCTGCTTGTTTTTCAACTGTAAGGCGCTTTGTTCAGCTCTCATGCTGTGTTTAAATGCGCCGAACACATTAACTGGTATGGTATGAATATTTTGCTGTTGTTGGGCCGTCCAATCCCAGACGTGTGCTCTCCATTGCATTCGATAAATTGGGCTCTACTCTCTCCTTCCTTCAGTGTCTGTCGGAGAGCCTTTGCATCAATGGATAATGGCGCTGAGTGTCTCTGAAAGGATCTTGCCCAAGGATGCTTCAGTGGGTGGCCTGCCGGCACTGAGGATTGATCCTATGACCTTCGGATCATAGGAAACCCGCTCTTCCCTGAGACGCTTTTGCCGTACCAGAAACCTGTGTTGCCAGAGGAAACAAGATAGCGCTAAACACCAGTTGACACGTCCAAAAGTCTTTTGTTGTCCGTGACTATAAATGGTGTTTTTCTTTTTGAGACTGTGGTAGTTTGTCCTGAAGTTGAAGTGGTAGCAGCCGGCTGTTTCTCCTCCTCTGATAATATTAAGCGGAGAACCTCTCACACCAGTGGTGTTCTGGTGCTGAATACGTGAGTGAGGAATGAGTGGAGGACCCAGGAAAGTGCAGCGGTTCGGAGAGACCGACAACCGGATGGTCCAGTGGTTGCTTTCGGTCCGAACTGTTTTATTGGTGGAGGTTTTTAGACAAATGTGAAAGAATCACTTAAAAAAATGTTCACTCTTTTTTTTTTTTTTATCTCCACAATATTGTAATGAATGTGGGTTTTCGCTCGTACCGGGTCTTGGTCCATGTCAGAACCTTCCAATAACCACCACAAGACGGCCACTTTCAATAACAACTCTTTTTATTAGCACACACAGTTCACTGCAGCAAACACTAATAAAAACCATCCCTGCCCACTAAAACACACCAATACCCAAAGCAGCAGACTTAGCTTTATTGTCCGTTGCGACCACTCCCCGGGGTCTGAGCTCCAGCGCCGTCCAATGTCCCGGGGATTTACGTAGCTGGCGGCGGTTCAGTCCTCCTGCCTGGCATCCACCGGAAGACACAACAAGGGGAGAGTGATCCTGCAGATCGCAGTGCCCTCTATAGGCTCTATGGCCCTGACTATTCACAGGAGGCAGCAAGCCTCCCCTCACACAGGAACGGCTCACCTCACGCTAGCTGTCTTCGTCGCCGGCAGCCCTAGGCAGCTGCGATCGACCCCACCTCCCCTAGCACCAGGGCTCCGCATCCGCTCCCGCCGGACCGGCTGCTCCCGACTCCAGCGCCGGCTTTGGCTCTGGCAGGCACACCTTCAGTCAGCTCAGCAGCCTCTTAAATCCTGTCCTCATTAGTGCAGTCATTGTCCACACCTGGACTCCTGGGACTGCTCCACCTTTTACTCACCACAATATATTTATAGCTATACGATGTTAGAACGTTGTTAGGAGGCATGAAAAAAATAATTTAACTTCAAATTTGCTATACGCTATATGCACGCTCCACTTCCGCATTCTGCGTTTTAAGTTGCAGAATGTGTCTTTTAAAATAATAAGAAAAACAGTCAGGATAAAAAAAATTAATGTTTTTTATTGTCTAAATAGTTTTAACATGTTTTTGTGGAGAATTTGTTGATTTTGTTTGGTGAGGAGGTCCAGCATTGCCCCCGCTGCACAGACCATCTCCTTTTTTCCTGTAAAGTCTCCTAGATCCACCTCTGAGTTCGACTGTGTGATGGTGACGACTCTGCTATAACCGACATTGACCTCAATATCTGAAAAACTGACTGAATCACAGCCTTTGTTGCTTTGCTAATGCTGATAAACAGTGGCAGCCATCATGAATGGGATCGACTCCAAAAGTTAATCGGCTGTAGATGTGCAGTCAGTCAGTCATGAATGGGAGTTTCATAAAAATCCATTCAGTGGTTCATGAGATATTTTGCTAACAGTCACATGATTGCTCGCGCTTTGCTTTCTGGCAGCAGGTGAAAAACATCCCCATTTATTTGTGTTTGAATCTCCTGTTTAGAGCCGAGAACCCGATCTTTTTCAGCTGATTCTGTGATGTGATTCATCATCAGAAGTAGCAGCACAGACTCTGTTCTGTCCACCTAGCGCTCGCGAGTCCTATAACCATCACAGTGTCCTCTCATGTTGAACAAAACGAACAGAGACATATCTAAGGGCTTATCACTAGCATTGTGTTACCCAGAATTCCTTTTGCCTGCGTAATGTTCATCTCCCTCACCCCTGATCCACATTTGGCATGGCTGGGTGGTCATTTTGCCAGGGGAGAACGGGAGGAGATTGTGTGCCGCCCTTCAGTATGTTTTTCCTTCAAATCTCTGGATGTGTCTGCGGAGAGGGGAGGCAGCTGAGCGGCGACCTACAGAAACAAGGGGGTTGATTTGTGTCGATTAGGTGAATTGGTATTCGCTTGGCTCAGTTTGTTTATTTTATCCCTCTGTCCACCACGCGCACACACACACACACACACACACACACACACACACACACACACACACACACACACACACACACACACAGAGGAAACACAAGACAGTTTGAGTTAGTAAAATATATTTAGACAATGACTCTCAAACTGAACAAGGACTGTCCGTCCAGAGTGAATGAGCGCGGCCTCTCCTCGGCTAACTCGCTCTTTGATGAGTATCTCTTACCATCACGCTTCGGTGCATCTGAGCGTTTCATGCCTCCAGACTCAGTGAAGAGAAAAGAACACATCCTGCAGAACTGACAGAGTTGATTCTTTTTACCGTCAGAGCTGTTTGGAGAACCACCTCTCTGAGGCGACGCCTGAATGAAAATCAAAAGTGATTTTTAACTAATTAACTAATTGCAGGTAAAGCCGAGGCAGAATGGAAGTTTCAGTGATGGTTTTAGGAGGTGGAGGTTAATGCCCAGGCTGGTGCTCGGGGGGGTAGAATTAGAGGGGTAACCAACATTTCTGTTTGTCACCTGATGCATGCTCTCTGTCAGGCTCTGCTGTCACCGACGCTTCATGTTTGCGGCTTTGCTGCAAAAATTCATTAGCAAAGGGGAAGCTGAAATGAAATAAACGCCTTTTTCTGCCTCATCAGTAAGATTCAAACTGAGCGTGAGTTACGTAAGCGCTGCTAAATTTATCAATGCTCATTTTATGCAAAGCCTGAGCTCCCAGGCGCAGACTGTGTGATGTTCAGGATGGGGGAGGAGGATGGGGAGGGGGCTTTTGTTTCCCCGCAAGCCATTTGATTTCTATTTTTGTGTCTGGAAAACAAGATTTCCAAAAGGTCACGATAATTTTAGCTGCGTTTTCTTGAAGGAGAAGGGAGACACGGTTCTTTTCACTCAAATGCACAAAGACAAACATCAGTGGGTTTACAGCTGTGGTTGTGCAGGGGATTACAGTCGGGGGGAGAATGGCAGGCACACACACTCTCCTCCTGTGTGTGTTTTATGTGTGTGTGTGTGTGTTTTCCTGTTGTGTATCCTGAAGGAGGAAGTGTTGTGACTGAACTGGATTCCACGTCTGTGTTCACTTCAGTCACGGTGAGATCTTCAAGTTGTCAAGAGGGTTTCTCATCTCAAACAGGATCTCAGTAGACAAACAAGGAGGCTTTCCTGCTTTTTGATGAGCTGTTTTCCAGCTCTATAACACACACACACACACACGCACACACACGCACACACACACGCACGCACGCACGCACGCACACACACACACACACACACACACCTCCTAACACTTCTGACATCCTCCACTGACAATATTCACTCTTTAAAGCTAATACTTAATCCTCGTCTTCTTCTAATTCCATACTTTTAATCCTCATCGTGACCCAAACCTAATCCTAATTCTGGCACTTGGCAGGTGTTTTTTTTTTTTTAGCTTCATGCTTCAAAACTCTCTTCAAAATTTAGCTTTTCCTTCAATCTGTTCAATAAAACCTACGAACAGCTGGCCTACTGTATGCATTCTTATCTTGCCAGAGTGCTTTTACACGGTTGGAAGGAGAATGATAAAAGAAACACGGAACAAGAGTTGTTTAATAATAAAAAAATTCAAAATAAGGTTGACATTTTGATCTCCCACTTTTTCTGCACCATCAAAACAAGAACAGAATTAAATATTTTTTTATTGTTTTCCTTTAAAAGTTTTAAACAAAACACAGAGTTTGCAAAAACATTTAAAAAATTCCCTTAACTTAGCGTGCAGGTGTGTGACTTAACATTTATATTCATGGTGACGCGTTTTAACAACAAAAACGCAATAAAAAAGCTTTATCTTGTTTTTAGATCAGATGTAATGCTGGTCTACCTGTTACCTTGACTCATGGATCTTCCTGCAACAGTAATTCTGACTCGTCTCATATTTGTGCGGCCGTCACTGACTCTGGTGTTTCTGCACAACAGCTGAGCTTTACGTCCTCGTGCCGCTCAGCTCAGCTCAGCTGTATATTTCATAAGAGCATCACGGATCATTAAATATTTGCAACACAATCAGCATTCCCACGAATAAAATGGAGGAGGGGAGCCTGGATGATGATCAAGCCTTTATGCTAGCAGGGATGTGTTTTTGCTCCAGACTACACGGCCTGTTACCATGACAACAAACTGAAAATTCACTTCATACATTTCACCTAAGTGCTTTCATCACCGAATCCTTTTCTTCTCTCTCTCTCTCTCTCTCCCTCCCTCCCTCCCTCCCATATGAGACTCCCTGCTTCTGTCTTCCCAGCCAACATCCTCGGAGTTTAGGGAATACACTCTGACACGAGGGCGATCACATGACTGATTCAAATGTCAGCGAGATGCTTCATCTTTTTTCTGCACTTCTGCAGCAGTATCAGTCTGAGAATAAACTGCTCTGGCTGTGAATGAATCACCGTGTGAAACAACGTGAACTCGTCGACACTGAAAGGTGCTCGACGGTCACCCAGAGGTGTGACCTCGGGCCTTTTGCTAAAACTCTGCAGGTCCATCTGACCACAAGAGGTTTAAATGACCAAGGAGGTTAAATGACACCTGTTTGAGTTTTAATCATCCATGATAATTTAAAGAGCAAGTTCACTGCATTAGCTGCCGATAGAAAATTGACGGGAAACAAAAAATAAAGTCTGAAATAGCCACACAGACCTCACCCATCTAGGCTCGCAACCAGGGAATATGTGTTGGTTTAGCGTCCAGGAAACAGCAGAGAACGTCTGGGCTAGTAGAAGCTAACTGTTAGCATTAGCAACTCCACCACACAGCAGAACTCCTCCAGGCTTGTGTTATTGGTGGAGATAAAACATCAACGCTGCAAAGCAAACTCAGTGGTAGAGTCGCATTGCTGTTAGCCAATCAGAGGAGAGATGTCTGAATATCATGAATAATAATGAGTAAGACTCCAAATCTGGCCCCCTCTCCTCCGGCCAACTTCTACTTTCTGAAACAAGAGCGCCAGAGCGTTCGAACCTCTAGAGACCACAGCAGATTTATTGAAATAACGAGTGAATGATTTAAGGACAACGAGCGGTGAGGATAACTAACATCTTAAAGTGAACAGAGATGAATAAAAATGATGAAAGACATCAATTCTGAAGCTGCTTGTTGATATCATCTCCTCTCTGTTTACAAGAAAGCTGTGACAAGTGACACATTTGGATTGAATTTTACACTAAGAACAGTTTTATCAGATTAATAACACTTTTCCCGACAAACCAAACTGTGATTTCTCCACTCTTGACGAGTGCAATAAGATTAAAAACCTAACAAGCTGCTTAAGCCTCTCAACTTCAAAGCAGCTGTTGGGCTGTGAGATAAATCCAGAGGAAGCGCTGATAGTTTGATGTTACTCGGCTGATTCATTGCACTACTTTTTCTTGTCTTGTACTCCACCTTGTTTTCTTCCCCGGAGAATTATTTACACATCAATGCTTGGCATCATGTTCAGAGTTTGGACACGGTTGGTGCCGCATTTTTATCTCATGTTCTTAGTGTTGTTCTCTGTTTTAGGTGATTACTGCAATGCTGTGAAAAGCACTATCTATCCCACAAAACAAATTTATCTGTGTCATTGGCTGTCAAATTTAATAAAAGTAAAGTGCAAGGAGTACGCCAGGGGAGAAAGTCCAAGGTCAGCGCCACTGAATGGAAGTGCAGAAGCTGGTAAATGTTCCCCTGGGGAGGTCACTGCCCCGCATCGTGCTGTATTTGTCTGGCAAAAGGCCTCCTGACATTCTGTGGATGTAAAAGAGCAGTTTGTCCGCAGCGGCAAGAACAATTATTGCTGACAACATTTCCATCCGCGGCCCCGTGACAGCCGTGGCGTTTGTAAAAGGAGCGGGCAGGTAGCTTTTGGGGTTGGGGTGATTGGGTTTCAAGGACCAAAAGCTTAACAGTGGAAAGGCATCGGGTTTCAATGCAGAAAGGAAATGGTGAATGCCAAATTCTTTGGCATGATTAAATGAGAGCAGACTCAGCCCACGTGACAAGATATTGTTCTTTGTCAGGTGTTGTCTTACACCTCTGAGCAAGAGGATCTTTTTTTTTTTTCTGGAAGACAAAAGAACAAGTCTGACGGTCGAGACAGACGTCTGACTAGTCTGTTTTAGGATCAGGAATGTTATTCCACGATATTTCCAATTTAAGAGTTTAGAACTAGGGGTGGACGCGATTAAAACAATTAATCTAATTAATTAGAGACTTTGTAATTAATTAATCTTGATTAATCGCATTTTAATCGTTCAAGAAAATTTGCCCAGAAAGCAATTTTTAAAATTAAAAATATTGAAACAGAGAATCAAACAATAGTCATTGACATTATTATTGTAAACACGAGCTCTTTTTATTTCTAAAAAAATGCATATTTAAATAGTATTTCAATTCAAAACCGGAGAAAAAAATAGGACAGACCTAAAAGTACAAAACTATTTTAAGTACATTTTGATAATGGTACTGTCTTTAAAATAATAATAATAATAATTAGGGAAGTATTGGTAAAATTGTGGCGATACGATACGAATCACGATACCGGGGAGACGACGCCATCTTTGTAATTTTTCTCTGTTGCAGCTCTAAGCCTGTACAATGTCTGTCTACAAACCTTGAGCGCTGTGATTGGACAGACCAATGGTAGACCTGCTGAGGCTCCAATGGAACGTGGCAGACCGACCTGCAGAGTAAAATCTTTGCTACCGCTACGGTTGCTCTAGATTTCCAGGCTAATCAACCCCCACATTAGTACAGAAATCAGCTTTTGAAGTTTCCACTTTGACCTTCTACCATGGGTTTGATACTGGTGGCTTTTCACCCAATTTTAGTAAAATCCTTGTGTTTATCTTTATTTAAAAGCACGACTGAAATGACAATAAAATATAACAAACACAGGACGCATTTTAATCGCGTCTGTGGGCAAATTTTTTTGCCGGCAGCCTGACTGAAGGCTAAGTTATACTTCTCCATGAGCTCCGCGGGCTAGAGACGCATACGCGTTGACGGTTTATGTTTATACTCCTTCGTTGGCTGGGGGGTGTTGCAAAGCAACCCCCCGCCTGGACAGCAGAGGGCGTAGCACTTTACTGGGGTATCCTGCCACCATTACAGCCACATATCCGGTCTACGATAGTGTATTTACTACTGTGTTTACATTGTTTTAATGTATTTTAGAGACTTTTTAACACGGACGAATTTGTCCCTCATTCTCCTCCACCTCTTCATGCGTTCGGCACCTCTAAACCAACGTTTCTCGTCATTTCTGTCCACGAATAAAACGCTCGCTGTGCATCTTTGTACTACTTCAGTCACGGGTGAATAAATGTTCATATTTTCGAACTTTATCCGCAAGGCGTTCTTCAATCTGCTCCGTGTCTGCCGCTAAATATCTTCAGCTCTCTTTATTTATTGAGTCGGCAGTGGCGGTGCTGTTGACGCATTTCAAGGAAGCGGCGTCCTGACCAATCACAAGCTTGCGCTCTCCGTGGCTCTCGACGGACAGTTATTTTTGGGGGCATGTCTCCATCACCCTCCGAGAGCCCTTGCGTCTACGCAAAATGGCGCTGCGTGTCTCCATACTGACGCAGACGGACAAGTATAAATTAGGCGTGTGAATGTGTGTGTGAATGGGTGGATGACTGATTGTGTTGTGAAGCGCCTTGGGGGGTTGTAGAACCCTAAGAAGGCGCTATACAANGGTTTAAATGACCAAGGAGGTTAAATGACACCTGTTTGAGTTTTAATCATCCATGATAATTTAAAGAGCAAGTTCACTGCATTAGCTGCCGATATAAAATTGACGGGAAACAAAAAATAAAGTCTGAAATAGCCACACAGACCTCATCCACCTAGGCTCGCAACCAGGGAATTATGTGTTGGTTTAGCGTCCAGGAAACAGCAGAGAATGTCTGGGCTAGTAGACCGTTAGCATTAGCAACTCCACCACACAGCAGAACTCTGTTAGCCAATCAGAGGAGAGATGTCTGAATATCATGAATAATAATGAGTAAGACTCCAAATCTGGCCCCCTCTCCTCCGGCCAACTTCTACTTTCTGAAACAAGAGCGCCAGAGCTTTGAACCTCTAGAGACCGCAGCAGATTTATTGAAATAACGAGTGAATGATTTAAGGACAACGAGCGGTGAGGATAACTAACATCTTAAAGTGAACAGAGATGAATAAAAATGATGAAAGACATCAATTCTGAAGCTGCTTGTTGATATCATCTCCTCTCTGTTTACAAGAAAGCTGTGACAAGTGACACATTTGGATTGAATTTTACACTAAGAACAGTTTTATCAGATTAATAACACTTTTCCCGACAAACCAAACTGTGATTTCTCCACTCTTGACGAGTGCAATAAGATTAAAAACCTAACAAGCTGCTTAAGCCTCTCAACTTCAAAGCAGCTGTTGGGCTGTGAGATAAATCCAGAGGAAGCGCTGATAGTTTGATGTTACTCGGCTGATTCATTGCACTACTTTTTCTTGTCTTGTACTCCACCTTGTTTTCTTCCCCGGAGAATTATTTACACATCAATGCTTGGCATCGAGTTTGGACACGGTTGGTGCCGCATTTTTATCTCATGTTCTTAGTGTTGTTCTCTGTTTTAGGTGATTACTGCAATGCTGTGAAAAGCACTATCCATCCCACAAAACAAATTTATCTGTGTCATTGGCTGTCAAATTTAATAAAAGTAAAGTGCAAGGAGTACGCCAGGGGAGAAAGTCCAAGGTCAGCGCCACTGAATGGAAGTGCAGAAGCTGGTAAATGTTCCCCTGGGGAGGTCACTGCCCCGCATCGGGCTGTATTTGTCTGGCAAAAGGCCTCCTGACATTCTGTGGATGTAAAAGAGCAGTTTGTCCGCAGCGGCAAGAACAATTATTGCTGACAACATTTCCATCCGCGGCCCCGTGACAGCCGTGGCGTTTGTAAAAGGAGCGGGCAGGTAGCTTTTGGGGTTGGGGTGATTGGGTTTCAAGGACCAAAAGCTTAACAGTGGGAAGGCATCGGGTTTCAATGCAGAAAGGAAATGGTGAATGCCAAATTCTTTGGCATGATTAAATGAGAGCAGACTCAGACCACGTGACAAGATATTGTTCTTTGTCAGGTGTTGTCTTACACCTCTGAGCAAGAGGATCTTTTTTTTTATTTCTGGAAGACAAAAGAAGAACAAGTCTGACGGTCGAGACAGACGTCTGACTAGTCTGTTTTAGGATCAGGAATGTTATTCCACGATATTTCCAATTTAAGAGTTTAGAACTAGGGGTGGACGCGATTAAAAAAATTAATCTAATTAATTAGAGACTTTGTAATTAATTAATCTTGATTAATCGCATTTTAATCGTTCAAGAAAATTTGCCCAAAAAGCAATTTTTAAAATTAAAAATATTGAGACAGAGAATCAAACAATAGTCATTGACATTATTATTGTAAACACGAGCTCTTTTTATTTCTAAAAAAATGCATATTTAAATAGTATTTCAATTCAAAACCGGAGAAAAAAATAGGACAGACCTAAAAGTACAAAACTATTTTAAGTACATTTTGATAATGGTACTGTCTTTAAAATAATAATAATAATAATAATAATTAGGGAAGTATTGGTAAAATTCTGGCGATACGATACGAATCACGATACCGGGGAGACGATACGATATATCACGATATATTGCGATACATTCAGCCAGACGATATTAGAGATTTTTTTAGACTGAATTCATTGTAGGAAAATTCAATAGACAGCCCAAACTGATACGTAACATGTTTAACATGAGGTATCTGAACCATAACAGAGGGATTTATATTTCAATGGTGGAAACAAAACGCATTGCACACTTTTGAATATCGATATAATATCGCGGGAAAAATTATCACAATATATTGCCATATTGATATTTTCTTACATTCCTAATAATAATAATAATAATAATGCTTCATAATGGGTTGATAGAATGTGTGTACAGTTTGATTGATTTAGCATCATTAGAGACAGAAATGAAGGCAAAAACACATGAAGAGGGATTTCTGATCACTCATTTGATTGTAGTTCTAGTTGTGTTTGGAGCACATGAAAAAGGTTTACATGGTCTTGTAGCCAAGGTTCTGAGCTTTCTTTAGATGTGCAGCATGACTAGATTGATATTTAGGGCATGGATTTAGCTGCTAAACTTCAACATCCCCCAATTGGGGGACCCTCGGGCTTAAAGGGTTAAATGTGTTAATTTTTTTTAACGCGTTATTTTTTTCTAATTATTAATCATAATTAACGCGTTAAATTCCCACCCCTATTTAGAACTTAACTTATTTGAAACTGAGAAAGCACCTTGAACAAGCAGCAAAACATCCCAGCAATTTAAAAAGTTGAGTTAGCGTCATTTGAACCTCCTAGTTCTAGAAAACCTTTGGCTTCTGATCAGTAACACTAACAGAAGTCAGCAAAGGTTTGATGCCACCCATAAAATACTTTAGCAGCAAAGGAGCCAGACTTTAAAACCAATCCGTAGCCCTCGTTCTGCTGGCTTTCTGAAGGATTCCCAGTTTTTCTTTTGACTTGTTATTAATGGATTAAGACACCCTGACTCATATATTTTTCTAAATACTTTTATTTATTTTAAGGCTAAAACTAAAACATGAACTTTATATTTGTCAAAGAAAAAAACCACTAAGATCAAGAAGTCTCTTTTCAAAGAAAAGCCGTTTTAAACAAGAGCCTCTCCTGAGCCGACGCCATCTTTGTAATTTTTCTCTGTTGCAGCTCTAAGCCTGTACAATGTCTGTCTACAAACCTTGAGCGTTGTGATTGGACAGACCAACGGTAGACCTGCTGAGGCTCCAATGGAACGTGGCTAGACCGACCTGCAGAGTAAAATCTTTGCTACCGCTACGGTTGCCCTAGATTTCCAGGCTAATCAACCCCCACATTAGTACAGAAATCAGCTTTTGAAGTTTCCACTTTGACCTTCTCCCATGGGTTTGATACTGGTGGCTTTTCACCCAATTTTAGTAAAATCCTTGTGTTTATCTTTATTTAAAAGCACGACTGAAATGACAATAAAATCTAACAAACACAGGACGCATTTTAATCGCGTCTGTGGGCAAATTTTTTTGCCGGCAGCCTGACTTAAGGCTGAGTTATACTTCTCCATGAGCTCAGCGGGCTAGAGACGCATACGCGTTGACGTTTTATGTTTATCCTCCTTCGTTGGCTGAGGGATGTTGCAAAGCAACCCCCCGCCTGGACAGCAGAGGGCGTAGCACTTTACTGGGGTATGCTGCCACCATACAGCCACGTATCCGGTCTACGATAGTGTATTTACTACTGTGTTTACATTGTTTTAATGTATTTTAGAGACTTTTTAACACGGACAAATTTGTCCCTCATTCTCTTCCACCTCTTCATGCGGTCGGCACCTCTAAACCCACGTTTCTCGTCATTTCCATCCACGAATAAAACGCTAGCTGTGTATCTTTGTACTACTTCAGTCACGGGTGAATAAACTTTCATATTTTCAAACTTTTTTCGCGAGGCGTTCTTCAATCTGCTCCGTGTCTGCCGCTAAATATCTTCAGCTCTCTTTATTTATTGAGTCGGCAATGGCGGTGCTGTTGACGCATTTCAAGGAAGCGGCGTCCTGACCAATCACAAGCTTGCGCTCTCCGTGGCTCTTGACGGACAGTTATTTTTGGGGGCATGTCTCCATCAACCTCCGCGAGCCCGTCCGAGAGCCCTTGCGTCGACGCAAAATGGCGCTGCGTGTCTCCGTACTGACGCAGACAGACAAGTATAAATTAGGGTTAAAAGAGATATCTTTTTAGGTTGTATTGGGGAAAAAATGCCAAAATATTTATTTATTTACTTACTTATTTATTTACTTATTTATTTACTTACTTACTTACCTGTAAGGGAATTCAAATATTGCAAGTTTTCAGAACAGGTGTGAAATCACACAATATTCATGATTCTGACGTAAACTGGGAGGTTTTTCATCACGTCCTCTAGATCCTACATGCAAATCAATGCTAAGTTTCAAATTAATTAAATAAATAAATAAATAAATAAAACACTTTATGCCACATGTTCGTACAAAAAGGAAAAACTTACAGGGCAAGGCTCCTGCCTGAATCATTTAGTGCGTTGCAAGAACTCATCCAAACGTGTGTTTTCCTTCTGAATGAACGTGCGTGCTCGTGCATCTGTGGTGATTCGTGTGGGTTGGACCTTGTGTACCTTGTCTTGTTTTGTGGCGACTGCTCTAAAGGTTGAGTTACTATATATATATCTTTCACACGGGTCTCATTTTTTTCCGCTGTGACCTGAACACACAGATGTTCTTGGACCTTTCAAGGTTGTTGTTAAACTTTTTTTGTTTCCCAAAAACTTTGAAAAGAAGTTATTTTTCTTCCTCTGCTAATTTTTTTTAATCCCAGCTGGACTTTTTTGGGTTTTGAAGTGAGGAGGCAGAACACAGAGCTTGCCACGGTACATTTCTCAGCAGCTTGATGAATGACCTGGTGTTAGTCCAAGAGTCAAGTAATTGCACCACAACGGACTGGTTTAAAATATTTAAAGAGTGTTGAACATGAATAGCTCGGGCATCGAGTTTCAGAAGCAACCTCCATAAACACTTAGGGTAGATGAAAAGTCTGTGGCTCTGTGAAACTCAGCCCCTGCTGGCTGGACTGTTTCTGAGGGACACACAACGTACAATATGTCCCGTATCTCAGCCAACTGCAGATGAAACACAGCTCAGTTTAGTCTTTAAGTTTGAGCCCTATAGCTTATATAAGGGTACTCTATATCTTATGCTAGAGGCTATGTTGTTGTGCTGTATTAGCTGTGATTATAGGAGCATTTATCAGTCTGAGTCAGATTCATTTATTAGTGGCATTTAACAGAATGACATGTGAGAATAGAATGTGTTACTGGGGCCAGCCTAAATAATTAAACAACCTAAAGTCATTAACAAATATAAAATCACATTGTAGTAAACAAAGAGCAGAGGACAGCCTTAGGGTCAGAGTTAGAGAGTCTCAGACTTTGAGGCTGCTCAATCTTCTGCCTGAAGGAAAGTAGGTGAATAATTCATGTGCTGGATGGGTGGGGTTTGCTGTGATGTTCTTTATTCTGGTTCTGCACCTGGAGATGGAAGACCGCTGTTGTTGTTTTTCTTTTTTTGACAAGATCAAACCACTCCTCGTCATCCTCAGAGCTCACCAGACACCAGGGAAGATAACAGGAGCACTGAGACCTGCACTTGCTGCATAAATGTCTTCATAAAACTCCTCATTAGAGGAGACAAATGATGACTTTTTTTCTTAAGTTATAATAGTTCTTTGGTTTGTACCAAACATGTTCATGAAGTTGTTTGAACTTATTTGAACTCACATGAAGACATGTCAGCAGTTTTATTCTTGACAGTTTCAGTACCTTCCAGAATGAGCCGTTTCAGGACTCTGTCAATTTAAGAAAACAAGCTGGAGCTGGCCACGCCCACCTATCGCCCACTGGCCACGCCTACCCATCACCTGCTCAGGCTGCTATAAGCTGAGAAGCGCCGATTTCCAGGATAGGCTTGGAGCACAGCCGCTGCTCCTTCAGCAGCAGCTCTCTCTTGCACACGGGAGGTGTTTCTATTTTAGCTTACCCATTTGTGATGTCACAAACAGGGACTTTTTGAAATGACATGTTTTAGGCACATAATTCTGTCAGGGTGCCCCAGGGCAGCTGTGGTTTGGATGTAGCTCGTCACCACCAGCGTGTGAATGTTTGTGTGAATGGATGAATGAGTCATCGTAGTGTAAAGCACTTTGGAGTCCTCTGACTCTGAAAGGCGCTATACAAGTACGGGTCATTTATCATTGCTAAAACCAAACACTGACAGAAAACTGATGGATTTTTTTCCTGTTTGGGTGTTTCTAGAGGCAGTAGTGACCCACATTGCAGCACTAAAGGATGCTGAAGGTGAGTTTTGCATAATNATACAGGCCATTTACCATTACCATAGGGTTAAAAGAGATATCTTTTTAGGTTGTATTGGGGAAAAAATCCCAAAATATTTATTTATTTACTTACTTATTTATTTACTTATTTATTTACTTACTTACTTACCTGTAAGGGAATTCAAATATTGCAAGTTTTCAGAACAGGTGTGAAATCACACAATATTCATGATTCTGTGACGTAAACTGGGAAGTTTTTCATCACGTCCTCTGGATCCTACATGCAAATCAATGCTAAGTTTCAAATTCATTAAATAAATAAATAAATAAATAAATAAATAAATAAATAAATGAATGAATAAATAAAACACTTTATGCCACATGTTCGTACAAAAAGGAAAAACTTACAGGGCAAGGCTCCTGCCTGAATGATTTAGTGCGTTGCAAGAACTCATCCAAACCTGTTTTCCTTCTGAATGAACGTGCGTGCTCGTGCATCTGTGGTGATTCGTGTGGGTTGGACCTTGTGTACCTTGTCTTGTTTTGTGGCGACTGCTCTAAAGGTTGAGTTACTATATATATATCTTTCACACGGGTCTAATTTTTTTCCGCTGTGACCTAAACACACAGATGTTCTTGGACCTTTCAAGGTTGTTGTTAAACTTTTTTTGTTTCCCAAAAACTTTGAAAAGAAGTTATTTTTCTTCCTCTGCTAATTTTTTTTAATCCCAGCTGGACTTTTTTGGGTTTTGAAGTGAGGAGGCAGAACACAGAGCTTGCCACGGTACATTTCTCAGCAGCTTGATGAATGACCTGGTGTTAGTCCAAGAGTCAAGTAATTGCACCACAACGGACTGGTTTAAAATATTTAAAGAGTGTTGAACATGAATAGCTCGGGCATCGAGTTTCAGAAGCAACCTCCATAAACACTTAGGGTAGATGAAAAGTCTGTGGCTCTGTGAAACTCAGCCCCTGCTGGCTGGACTGTTTCTGAGGGACACACAACGTACAATATGTCCCGTATCTCAGCCAACTGCAGATGAAACACAGCTCAGTTTAGTCTTTAAGTTTGAGCCCTATAGCTTATATAAGGGTACTCTATATCTTATGCTAGAGGCTATGTTGTTGTGCTGTATTAGCTGTGATTATAGGAGCATTTATCAGTCTGAGTCAGATTCATTTATTAGTGGCATTTAACAGAATGACATGTGAGAATAGAATGTGTTACTGGGGCCAGCCTAAATAATTAAACAACCTAAAGTCATTAACAAATATAAAATCACATTGTAGTAAACAAAGAGCAGAGGACAGCCTTAGGGTCAGAGTTAGAGAGTCTCAGACTTTGAGGCTGCTCAATCTTCTGCCTGAAGGAAAGTAGGTGAATAATTCATGTGCTGGATGGGTGGGGTTTGCTGTGATGTTCTTTATTCTGGTTCTGCACCTGGAGATGGAAGACCGCTGTTGTTGTTTTTCTTTTTTTGACAAGATCAAACCACTCCTCGTCATCCTCAGAGCTCACCAGACACCAGGGAAGATAACAGGAGCACTGAGACCTGCACTTGCTGCATAAATGTCTTCATAAAACTCCTCATTAGAGGAGACAAATGATGACTTTTTTTCTTAAGTTATAATAGTTCTTTGGTTTGTACCAAACATGTTCATGAAGTTGTTTGAACTTATTTGAACTCACATGAAGACATGTCAGCAGTTTTATTCTTGACAGTTTCAGTACCTTCCAGAATGAGCCGTTTCAGGACTCTGTCAATTTAAGAAAACAAGCTGGAGCTGGCCACGCCCACCTATCCGCCACTGGCCACGCCCACCCATCACCTGCTCAGGCTGCTATAAGCTGAGAAGCGCCGATTTCCAGGATAGGCTTGTAGCACAGCCGCTGCTCCTTCAGCAGCAGCTCTCTCTTGCACACGGGAGGTGTTTCTATTTTAGCTTACCCATTTGTGATGTCACAAACAGGGACTTTTTGAAACGACTTGTTTTAGGCGCATAATTCTGTCAGGGTGCCCCAGGGCAGCTGTGGTTTTGATGTAGCTCGTCACCACCAGCGTGTGAATGTTTGTGTGAATGGATGAATGAGTCATTATAGTGTAAAGCACTTTGGAGTCCTCTGACTCTGAAAGGCCCTCTACAAGTGCGGGTCATTTATCATTGCTAAAACCAAACACTGACAGAAAACTGATGGATTTTTTTTCCTGTTTGGGTGTTTCTAGAGGCAGTAGTGACCCACATTGCAGCACTAAAGGATGCTGAAGGTGAGTTTTGCATAATACATCCTCTTCATTATTATTATTTCTTGATTAATAACCGGATGTGCTGGACAAAGACCACAGAAATGAATCCCATTTTTTAAAAAACACACACCTTAAAACACGTCTGTTTTCTGAATTTTTATTGAATATATTATATTTTTCTTTAATCAACATTGCACATGTTCCATTTTCAATCACATCTCATATTGCTGTCTACAAAATGTTGAGAATGTAGAAAATCAAGAAGTCGGAAGGTTTTCCCCAAAGATAAAAAAATAAAACAAAAAAGTGAACCAAACAGGAGATTTAAGGTCAGCTCCAGAGATACAAAGAGAAAAGGAAAGGAGGAGGAGAAGAGGAGCACCCTCAGAGGAAAACAATACAAACATACCTCGGGTTAGAATGCATATTTCTCAAAACAAAGCATCATGCAGAATAAAAGCAAGGCTGGCCAAAACTCACGCCAATATTCCTCCACACCTGAACTGTAGAAGTATCTTACATGTTGGTAATAGTCGTTTCCCCTTGATGGGGATCTCTACGCGGTCATGAGTGATTGTGACAAATGAACAGTTTGATTATTGAGCATGAACACTGTTGAAGCAGGATGTCTGACATGAACATATCCACCCCCGACTTAAGACTCCTACAGGAAGTGAGGGTTTACCTCTGCAGGTTAGATCACAACAAACACGATTGCATTTGCAGGGTCTGACCCATCCTTGGCTGACCAAATTGCACTAGTTAGCATAAAAGTTTTTATTTTAAATCAAACTATATTCTTTATGTCTGGATGCTCTTTCTTTTTGTGCTTTTCTGAGAAAACTGCACACAGTGACCCTCCTCCATCAAACTTACCAAGACTAAACCCTGTTTCAGTTTATAATTTATTACTCGACTGTCAGCAAATATTGTGTTTGCAGATTGACGTGTGCCGAAACAGAAAAGATAGATCACGTCGCCAGATCAAAATGACCAGATAAATTAGAGCGGTTCATTATAACAAGAATACAGTTCCTCTTTTAGCAGCTTTGAAACAAACACATTGATCAAATACGGCATTTGTTTTTATTTCACTTCTCATACAAATTTAAAAAAAGATAGAGTTAGAATATAAAGAAAAGAATCTCTCTCAGAATTCCTACTTAACTCTGGCACGTGTCTTTCAAAATAAAAGCATCGTTTTGTCTGATTGAAAACTCCACAATCAGAGAATATTTGCCCAGTTAGATAAATAACTTTTTCACCCACATGTTTGATGCCACATTAGATAAGACTTTAATGTTTTCAAAGAGAGTCGGTCTAATTGATTCGTTTAAAGAAAATTTTATTTGACAAAATGAACTCTTGTGTGTTTTTGTTTCTTAATCTCTCCCAACCACATCACTCTGCTCATACAAATGTAACTTTCACCACTTTGTGACAAAGATCAGCTGCTCCCCAGCCAGCACACATAGGTGGGCCCCATATGGGATCTATATGGGCAAGCCATATGGGTCCCAACAGGGTTTGTCCGCTGTTTCCACGGTGGTCCCACATGGTGGCCCCACAGTCAAACCCTCTGAAAACCCATGTAGGGTCCATTAAAATCTATGTGGGCAAAGGTCTTTCTGGGCCAACCCCATGGGGCCGCCGTGGAAACCGCGGACCAACCCTGTTGGGACCAATATGGCTTGCCCACATAGGTCCCATATGGGACCCACCTATGTGTGTTGGCTGGGTCCTCACTGCTTCAGTTTTAATACAATGAAGTTTTGCCCAAAGGTTCTTTCGTGTTATTGAATTTAACTTCATATTATCTAAATATCAAATCAAACCAGTAAGCTCAGGGTTGTGCTATTAGATGTGGAAAATTCAAGCCTTTTTGCACGAGGAGTTCTTGATTTTTTTAAATGTTCTGTCTGCAGGAAAAAGTAAAATCCCTGTGCGTTCAATCTCCCATAACCTTGAGATAAATCTTGACTGTAGGTGCAATAAATCATTTTCAATTTCTCCGAGCTATTCACTCACAGGAACTGCTCATTAGTTCATTTCCTTTTTTGAACAACATTTTAAGCGTATTTTTGCTTGATGTTAAACTGATTTTTTTGTCCTGTTGTGCTTATCTGTGCAGCTGGAACATAAGTTTCCCTTAGGGATGAATAACGCTGATCAGATTCTGATTCTAATGCAGGTCTGCTGCAAGTAAGAGTGAACAAACAACCTCAGTCCCATAACATCCCGGCACAAATTACAATTACAAACTTTGCTGCCACTCAACAGTTTTGTGGAATTATCTTCAGACTGAAGTGTTTTTCTGAGAGGGTTGAGCTTATACACCGTCTGATCAGTCAGGTACGTCATGCATCTATGTGCTTACAGTAGGGCTGGGCAATGAATCGAAAATTTATTGTTATTGAAATTTGTGACTCTTATCGATATGATTTTTCCCGTGTCAATAAATTTGGTAATAAAAAAATGAAAAGATGTGTGTAGGTTGGCGACGTTCATGTCTCTCTAAGAAGCTGTACCACCTCGAGTCACATGACAACGTGACTTAACGTAATACACGTGACAGCTCCATCTAGTGGACAACTTTTGTTTTTGCGCAAACATGTAGTTATCATCTAGTTATCGTTATCGAGGTGATATTGGGTGTTTCTCAATCTCAAGGAACCTCGCCTTGATGCCTTGGTCCCGCCTCGGTTGCCTAGGAGATACGTCATCAGGAACCGCCAAGGCGTGTTCCAATCGGTTCCAATGTTCGTGTGCTTCCAAGGTATCTGTGCTTCGTTTGTTAGCCGTTTAGGTAATTCACCAAGGATACACGAGAGGTGCCTTGTTGCCTTCTCTTGGTCAAAAATTTCCCAGAATGCAGCGCGGCATTTTCAAATAGATGTGATCAGGAGCCGGCAGCAGCTACTTCAGGGGCAAATTTCCAGTTTAAATGTAAGTCAACTTACTGTATAGACTAGTGAACTAGACCAAATTCTTGCTTTGCAAAGTTTGGTCTAGGCACGCTTCATTGGAACCCTCGCAGCCCGATCCACTGCTGTGGCTGTCCAATCACAGCTCGCTATAATTTTTGGTTGGGCCAATCACAGCGCTCTATATTGTGGGCCAATCACAGAGCGGGAGTAGCCGATGACGTTAGCGCTACGACCGAATACAAACAACATGACGGCAGCGCAGGAACCACGTTGGTTTGAAACGGCTTTGTCATCAACATTGGATTATTTAGACTCCAACGTGCGTAAGTCTGTCTGATATACTTAGCAGCTTCTTATTTTTATCAAACAAAGTAGTGCAATGTCCCAGTACACCTGATATTCACATGTTTTAATACAAAAACGACAGAAATCATTGATGTTAGACGGCATTGCTGCCTCCCTCTTTTCCGTCGCTGTGATTACGACACGTTGTTGGTTACTCTGATTGCTGTCTNTTTAGTAAAGTGGACCCAAACTTTAGAGCTCTTCCTCTGTGCCATGCTGCTTGCTCTGTTTACAGCTTGCCTGCAGCGACTAGCGACTTTCCGCTCCGGTGAAACACTTCTCGAGGGGGGAACACATATCGACATAACACCGGCACTCCTGTCTATTTTGGCAAATTGCTGTCTCGCAAGTTCTCATTAGGCCAGGTACCGAAACAAGGCACCGTTTCTTGTCACGTGAAACGGTGCTCGGTCGGTTCGACGGAATTCGGTCGGTGCCTTAAAAAGTACCGGTTCCGGTACCCATCCCTAGTCCTAGCGCTATCCAATTGCGTGCAGACAGTTTGAAAGACAACCGTAGATCCCGCTTCACGACTGAGAGCCGTCAATGGGTCGTGGCCAGACTATATTCACATATATAGGATGGCTTGCCAGGCTACTAATTGTAGCTATCAGGCTTATGTGTAAAATGTTTATTTAAATCCAAAGCAGTTATCTATGGTTGGTTAGTTGCTTAGTAGTTGCAGCTTCAGTGGCTAGCAGGTACTAACTCACTTACACATCTGATTTAACCAATACATACACAATTAAAAAAGTAAAAGACTCGATATTAAAACTTAACATTACTATGATGGGAGGGACAGGGGGCGGGCTCTGGCCGGCCGTGGTCACGTGGGACAAGTCTGTTCCATTTAACCGTTTTCTTTGACCAAGGGTTAGTGTCCTCGTAAGCAAGGCGTCTGGCCTGGCAAGGTGAGGCGAGCTTCCTTGAGATTGAGTGTGTTTCATTCACACAGCTTGTTTAGATTGTTTTATTTTGTCTTAGAGAGAAAAATATATGTAGATTATTATTTTACCAAATAATTTAGACAATCTGGCATGAGTGCAATAACACATTTTATCTGCATCACATTTTTCTTATTTTGTAACGTTCTTAACGTCTTCTGGTGATGATACCAAGCTGTATAATATTTCTGTGGTTACATCCTGGGTCTCTGAGCAGCCTGTGAGATAATGTTCAGATTATAATCCCGGGGCCTCGTCCCTGACAGGCCCTGACCAGAGCTGATGTGACGGAGCCCCCGCAGGTGTGGAACACTTCCTGCTTAAGGCCCGAAATCTGACACGATCAGCATAAGTGAAGCACTTCTGCAAATGCAATTTAGCACACTTGTCGTTTAATCCACCTCTGAGAGGAATGATTCAAGAAAACGGGATGCATGAAGAAGATATCTGTTTTAGTGACAGGTTGGTTTAGTTTACAGACGGAAAATTAGGGAACGGTTTGACGGGTTTAGCTCCAGATTAAAATCGGTGTATCTAAAGCTTTAGGGTTTGTTCGTGTCTTCTGTCCACCATTGTGATGCGTCGGAGCATTTTAACACAACAGTTTAGATGAAAAGCTGGCGTTGTGCTAAATACCTTCAACAGTTTTGTGTTGGTTTTGCTCACCTTTTATTATCTTTTTCTGAACATTTAGATTCTTTTAAACTGGATTAACTTCCTGTTTCTCTTATTTTACTTTTATTATTATGTATTTTTTAAAGGTAACATATTTGCAGGTTTGTCCATCTTCTATGTGAAGATGGGCCTGGTAAAATCACATGAAGCCAACCTAATGTGTGTTTTAGGATAAAAACGTCCTTTTCTTGAAGTAATCCCAAGTAAACAACTAACATGTATTTCAGAATTATTTCTAGGGATGCACCGATCCACTTTTTTCACATTCGATACCGATATCAGAAGTTTAGTATTGGTCGATATCGATCCGATACCGATATGGAAAAACAGCATTAAACTCTATTACACAATGAACTATTTGTTACTATATGAAAAAGACTGGGATCATCCTTTTGTACGGGGGCCCAAAAGTTCCAAATTCCCGATCCTTTTGCTCGCTCCATTTTGAAATTAACGTGAGCTTCTGCACAGCGTGGGACTGTAGCGCATGACGTCGTCACTCACAGCACATAGAAATATACTGCATAGATCAATTCTTATGGATCCGGCCCATAGTCTCTGATACCTGATCTAGAATTTTCTTCTGTACCGATACCGATATTAACATCAGATCGGTGCATCCCTAGTTATTTCCTGGTTACAAGCTCTTTTGACACTACAAAAACACTAGGTCAACATGTTTTTGAGGGATGTTTTTCATGAGGTAATTATACAAACACATTTTCTTAAAAAAAAAAAGACGTGACCTTTGGATTTTCTTTAGGAAACGCTAAGATCAAGAAGTCTAATTTCAAGCTTTTTCTGCCATGACAGCAAACACGTTATTTAAAGGAGATTTAAAAAGTAAAATAGAGGAAAATAAAACACTGTCTTCATAAAAAAATATGAACTATCACCTAATAGTTTAGACTTTTCTAAAGATTTCATTCACAGGCAACAAACCCAACGCTTCTGTGATGCAGCTGCACAGAAAACAGCAACCTCACGTCTCACTGTGCAACAGAAAACAAAAATACTCGTCAAGTGGACCGCTTTTATGGGAATATGGAAACCCAAACAACAAAAAAAAAGACAAATTACAAGAAGAAAGAAAAGTCTTAAAAATCTGACAGAGATTAAAGTTTGAGCAGCATTTGTAACAAGATAAGAAACATGATTGTATCAGCGAGGACAAACCAAACACAGATTAATATGCTCCATGGTCATAACAGTCAAAGAAAGTAAAAAGTCTCAAATTACTCTTATCTGCAACACGTCTTCGGACACACAAGTATAAACGTCTGATATTTACATTTTTTATTATTATTCCTATCCGGTGTGGATCTATAGCACAACATTGTTCCAGAAGTCCACAACATACAATAAATTTAGGGTTTCACCTTTGGTTATGTAATTATCAAGGCTAGATTTAAAAAAATATAGAACACACATCCATGTTAATTTTGCATACAGTTAAATTCAGAGTGAAAACATCAACAAAGCAGCTGGTCAGCTCTAAATTTGCATCTGAGAAAGAAACGAAAGAAGAAACCGAAAGTTTTTCATCTCCTTCTCGGGCGGCGACGTCCGCCCGAGTTTTACCCGCCGTTTCACTGAGATAGAGCGTGAAAGTGGCAGATATTCATGATGGGTGTTTATGCGACTGACATCTTTGCTTTAGTGAAAGTGGATCTGTTGTATTTTGGTGTATTGAGCTAGTCGACATACGTCTCGTAAATCTCTCCTGACCCATTTTTGTACCTTCTGAGTGAGGATGTGTCATGAATGTAAATCAGGATTTTGTCGCCAGCGTTTGAGTCAACAACTCAGGCCAGCCTTGTTAGGTTGACAGTATAAAACAAACAAACAAACAAACAAACAAAAATAGATTGATCCATAGTGCTGGCTGCATATAAGCAGAGCAAACTTACCTTTTAGGAACCGCTGACATCTACAAAGCCGACCCAGCTAAAACATAGTGTTGACATTACAACCGAACATTATCTCTATCATATTAAAATATTCACATCTGTTCCGTACAAGACACTTTTTCCACATGAAAACATCTTTAAACTTTTATAAGTCTCTTAGTATTGTCACTTCATACATTTATATATGTGTAGTAATTAAGGCAATCATTTTGGGTCACGACTTACTCGTTTTTTTTTCCAGCCACGGTCTCAACCCTCTCGCGGGTTTGTTTACTGACAGTACAGCAGCTTTCCTTTCCACTTCTGCAAATGTGTTCAAAGTCTCGTCCAGTTGGTGCTTTTCAGGGTCCGGTAGTGCTTAGGTTGGCCGGTTACAATGTTTCCGCTTGTTCTCTGCTTTTTCCAGAGACGTGGGGTGTGTGTGTATGGGGGGTACTCCCTCTTGTTGTAACTGGCAGCGCTGCAACGAAGAGAAAGACAAGAAATTAATGAAAATCTGTCACTGGCTACGTTTACGTGGGCACAACTAATCATAATGAATGCCCTATCACAGGGGTCTCCAACACGTTGCTCGCGAGCTACCGCTAGCTCGCGACGCACTTGAAAGTCGCTCGCCTGGAAGCAGCCAGCGAGCCATCCTGCCTGACTTGTAATTAATGAGGGACGGCTTTAAAATTTGCCGTCCCCGTTTTCTGTAAAATCGAATCTAAAACCAGCATTTTGTGGAAGTAAAATAAAAATCTGATTATTGCACAAATCTTTCTGCAAACGTGTTCAAGTGTGTAGATTAATTGCTCGGGTCGCAGCACGGATTTGATCTCAGCGGCTGCAGCTGGAATGGTGATGGACGGAGACGCGCTTCTAAAGAAGATGGGGTGACATCAGTTATAGATCTGGTTTGGGTTTCAGGAGTCTGATGTTGAGCTGAAAAACATCCTCAGTAAAATATTCTGGGCGACAGTAAAGTCCTATCTGTGGTAAAAGCTCGTTAACGCAACTTAAATGCCGTTCGTTTTTTAACACAATGATGAACACACATCAACAACTCTGTGCATGCTCAACCTATTTAATCTGATTGAATGCTTGGTGCATGTATACTCATGGCATGATCGGATCATTTCAGTTATTGTCCATGGAAACAGAGATTTGGGATTTCCGATCAACCAAGATTTGAATCAGATATGGGAAATTTGACACATGTAAACGTAGCTACTGTTAATCAGAAAACAGCAACTTTAAAAAGGAGCGATTTGACCAAAACTGATTTATCCCCCATCCAGATGCATTCTGCTGCAGATGATGATGATGATGATGAAAATTAAAGGGGTTCTTTGAATTTTTAAAATGTGGTTCTGTTAGATAGTTTTTAACAATAATATCTTGACTGGTGTGCTTTGAATCACCTCAATTTGGAGAAATAGAGATTAGTTTTGACCAGACAGGCGAGCTAATGAGTAGTCAAGTGGATTTTGTCATTTAAAATCAGCTCTGGTCTCAAACATGTGACAGCAGTTCTTCAATAATAGAACAGAAACCTTTATCAAAGGCACTGATTCTGATGGGGACGGATAATTATTTATGACCTGCATCTCTGACCGGTCAACACTGATCTGGACTAATTTATCCTGAAGAACTGTAATTAGCATATATATATATTTCAATCCGATTCATTTGTGGAAGTAAAACACAATGTGGTAATCTAGGTGCTGTGGAGGAAACCAGAGAAACCAGTTAAGACACAAAGGCAGTAACGGTCCAAAATTTGGGATCAAACGCGCACCTACGGGCAGATTGGCTAATGCTAAAGCTAGTGGATAGCTGACTCACGCCGTGGGTTCCAAAAAAAACCCCACGATGATCATGAAACTGAATTATACCAGCTCCGGTGGTCTAGTGGTAGAGTGTCCGCCCCGGGACTGGAAGATCGGGGTTCAAATCCCGGTCGGTTCATACCAAAGACTTTGAAAAAATGGGACCCAATGCCTCCTCGCTTGACACTCAGCACTAAGGGGTTGGATTGGGGGGTTAAACCACCAAATAGTTCCCGAGCGCGGCCACAGCTGCAGCTCACCGCTCCCCATGGGGATGGGTCAAATGCGGAGATGTAATTTCACCAGTGTGCGATGATGACTTGGGACTTCAACTTTAATTAATGAGAGCTGCATTCCACTAGTGCAGCTATGAATGTTAAAATACTAATGAGTAGAACGTCCTCTGAATGGAATGCAGCCCTAATTAATTCACCTGCACCTCCCCTATCTTTCAAGTCACAGTGTCTGTGGTGAGACACGTCTACTAATGAGAAAGTTGTTTTAACTTTGTAACTGATCCCACTGTGACTAGTCGTTAGCTCGTCTATCTGGTCAGAGGTAATCTTTTGTTCTCCAAACTGAGTTCATTCAAACAGCTTATCCATTAATAGTTCTTGACGTTTCCACAGAAAACCATTTCACACTCACAACTCACTCACTGAACGAATCCTGTAAGCTGTCAGAGCTAAAAACTCAGTTAGGGGAATGGTGGATAAACTAATATTGTATATAAATATAGAGAACATTAACTAGAACAGTAAAAGAAGCTAAACTAGTCTAATTATATACACTTACTCAAGACATAAGAAATGTAAGAAACGTTACATTTGTCAAAGTAACTGCTGTGGGAATTACAGCAGCATTTAAACAGGAAGTCTAGTGATGTAAAGCAACAAAAAAGTAAAGTCACTAGGGGTGTAACAATATCCAAATCTCATGATACGATATTTATTGCGATATTGTGGGGAGGCTCACGATAATAAGACTCCCAACATAAAATACTTTGACTGGAATCCTCCGTGCTGCGTTCACCGCTGTAGCCTCCATCCTCCATGTTTGTTTATCTTTGCTGGTGCTGACGGCTCCTCTGACACAATCACAAGGATACGCCCCTAATTAATAATAATAATAATAATAATTCATCAAACTTATATAGCGCTTTGTTAGGACACTCAAAGACGCTGCATGCACTCTCACATTCACACACTGCTGATGATGGTAAGCTACTGAGTAGCCACAGCCGCCCTGGGGCGGTCTGACAGAAGCGAGGCTGCATTGTTGCGCCATCGGCCCCTCTGACCACCACCAACAGAGGCAATTCGGGTTAAGTGTCTTGCCCAAGGACACAACGACGGCGACAGACCGAGTGGGACGCGAACCCGCGACCTTCCGATTGCGGGGCGTCCACTTAACTCCTATGCCACCNATTATTTATGACCTGCATCTCTGACCGGTCAACACTGATCTGGACTAATTTATCCTGAAGAACTGTAATTAGCATTTATATATATATATATATATATATATATATATATATATATATATATATATATATATATATATTTCAATCTGATTCATTTGTGGAAGTAAAACACACAATGTGGTACTCTAGGTGCTGTGGAGGAAACTAGAGAAACCAGTTAAGACACAAAGGCAGTAACGGTCCAAAATTTGGGATCAAACGCGCACCTACGGGCAGATTGGCTAATGCTAAAGCTAGTGGATAGCTGACTCACGCCGTGGGTTCCAAAAAAAACCCCACGATGATCATGAAACTGTGAATTATACCAGCTCCGGTGGTCTAGTGGTAGAGTGTCCGCCCCGGGACTAGGAGATCAGGGTTCAAATCCCGGTCGGGTCATACCAAAGACTTTGAAAAAATGGGACCCAATGCCTCCTCGCTTGACACTCAGCACTAAGGGGTTGGATTGGGAGGTTAAACCACCAAATAGTTCTCGAGCGCGGCCACAGCTGCAGCTCACCGCTCCCCACCACGGGGAGATGTAATTTCACCAGTGTGTGATGATGACTTGGGACTTTAACTTTAATTAATGAGAGCTGCATTCCACTAGTGCAGCTATGAATGTTAAAATACTAATGAGTAGAACGTCCTCTGAATGGAATGCAGCCCTAATTAATTCACCTGCACCTCCCCTATCTTTCAAGTCACAATGTCTGTGGTGAGACACGTCTACTAATGAGAAAGTTGTTTTAACTTTGTAACTGATCCCACTGTGACTAGTCGTTAGCTCGTCTATCTGGTCAGAGGTAATCTTTTTTTCTCTAAACTGAGGTCATTCAAACAGCTTATCCATTAATATATAATATTAATATATTATATATATAGTCGCCCCTAATTATTCATAACTTCAAGCTTTACTTATATCTAAACAAATGAGTTACAAAAAGTTCACCCCCCTCAGAGTTGTCATGACGATCAACTTGACCTATTAAACCTAAAATGGTTTTGAACCAGGATGTAAACATGTTTGTTTCTGCTGTGAAGTTGGCATTTTTAACATGGGATTCAATGGGAACTTGCTCCTTTCTGGAGCCAGCCCCTAGAGGATGAGGGAGGAACTGCAATTGTTGTCACTTCCGTGTTGGCCTTACTTTAGGCAGGTGGAGTTTGCCCCTTGGTTTCAACACATATTTTTTTCAGAATGAAATATTAAAAATCTACTCATTAAAATAAAGTTTTGTGTGCTGTTGGTGCTAAATAAACCAGTAGTGACACGTTTAGAGCAACAACCAGATTGTGAACAGAATCGCTGCTGTTGCTAATTAGCATTCTGCAACATTTGGCCCTCCTCTGTGTTTTTAAGAAGTTATTTTAATTCCGTCCCCGTGAAGTGTTTGTTTGTTTCGGCTACTCCCTCTAGGGTGAAACATTTTGCAGAATAACTGCTCCGTGTCACAACTATTTGTGCTTATGAAGATACACACAGTTAAAGACATGCGTCCTTTTTAAACAGAGCAGCTGTTGTATAATTCTCCACCTCGGTAATTTGAGGATTTCCACTGTCTCGTAGGAGTTGAAGACATTCTGTATGCAATCATAGCTGCAGCAGGCGCAAGGCAATTATAACAAACATTCTGGGTGTTTTTATCTAATTCTCCTATTAGGGCTTTGCAGCTCAACATGAGGCTGTTTACGTTTGTTTACTCTGAAAAGAACTGAACTTTTCCTGCTAGGTGGACGTTTTTATCCTTCTGTATTAAATATGGTGTAAATAAAACTGAATGTTTGATGCATTTAAATTATTAAAATCCTTAAGAAAAATCAGAGTTGTGTGCTAAAGTCTTTAGGTGTGCAACCGATACTTGCAGGGGAAACTGAATCACGCCAATAATATATTAAATAGTGTACAACGGGTTTTGAATTTCCCTTTTTCAAAAAAAAAACAACAAAATATACAAATGGTTTGTTTTTATACACGAGTGGTGCAGAAGTGGTGGGTGCAGCTGCTCATTCACACATGCATTTCACAGGTGGAGATTCTCCGCACAAGATGTGATCACACCACTAGAAATAGTTGGGAGTGACACCTGAGCAGAGTGCACAGGTAGAGATGAAACAGAGACCTGCTCATCACTTACTCACACGGTGGAATTTCCAGCTCCATTCTCGCATGCTAAGAAGCTAACGGAGTAAACTCAGCAGTTTAACACTTTACAATAAGGGTTCCTTTATTAACGTTACTACAGCTGTGTGTTGGTAAAATTCCATCGATACGATAAGTATCACGATACAGGGGAGACGATACGATATATCACGATATATTGCGATACATTCAGCCAGACAATATTAGCCATTTTTTAGACTGAATTTATTGTAGGAAAATTCAATAAACAGTCCAAACTGATACGTAACATGTTGAACATGAGGTGTCTGAACCATAATAGAGGGATTTACATTTCAATGGTGGAAACAAAACCCATTGCACATTGCTGCCAACTAGGGGTCGGCGTTTGAATTGCACCAAAAGAAAAGAAAATACACAAATGTTTGCATATAAATTCTTCCAAAAAAAATGATACACAGCTTTTGAATATCGATATAATATCGCAGGGAAAAATATCACGATATATTGCCATATCGATATTTTCTTACATCCCTAAACGTTACCATTATTTTAAACTATTAAGTGTCCTTAAGGTTAAGACCCAGGGCCAGGGGGGGTCTGCTTAATAATGCATTACATAATAAGGTTAAGCAGTTAATACTTTATTTAATAGTTTATTAATGCTTAATAATGCACTAAGTAACGCTAATA
This sequence comes from Aphyosemion australe, assembly GCA_006937985.1. Classification (NCBI taxonomy): domain Eukaryota; kingdom Metazoa; phylum Chordata; class Actinopteri; order Cyprinodontiformes; family Nothobranchiidae; genus Aphyosemion; species Aphyosemion australe. The sequence goes on from SSNS01000037.1 coordinate 3,236,030, forward strand.
AAGGAACCCTTATTGTAAAGTGTTACCTTTTAATTCTAACAGAAATGCATTTGAATTTTCATTCCAGTCTTTACACCTCCTTTTTTCTTTTCTGTTTTTTTTGTGCAAATTTGCATAAAAACTGACTCACCAAGAGAACGGTAACTTCTCTGTGAGTGAAAAACATTACATTTTTAATTCATCTCATTCATTTGTTAATTAAAATCGTAGTTTTATTTTTGATGTTCAACAAACTTCTAAAGACAACTTCGAGTAGTTGATATTTTTTCTATAAGTGGCTCATTTTTTATGTTTTTGTTTGTTTTACTTTCAATTTAATATAAATTTTTCCATTTTGAAAAAGGAATTAAAAACTATAAAGTATATATTTTAAACGAATGCAATGCGCTGCAAAGACAGTTTGTTTACTTATATAACTTCAAAGATAAAAAATATTATATCATTTATATATTTATATATATGTATATATGTGTATATATATATATATATATATATATATTAGGGGTGGGACTTGATTAAAAAATTAGTCAAATTAATTAGAGGCTTTGTAATTAATTAATCTTGATTAATCGCATTTTAATCGTTCAAGAAAATTTGCCCCGAAAGCAATATTTTTAGAATAAAAAATAATGAGGTAGAATCATTGACATTATTATTGTAAACACAAGCTCTTAATTTCTAAAAAAAA
>SSNS01000037.1:3251278-3262226 GCA_006937985.1 Aphyosemion australe
AAATGATGTCTCATGCTCCCTGAACCACTCTTTCACTATTTGAGCCCCATGAATCCTGGCATTGTCATCTTGGAATATGGCCGTGCCATCAGGGAAGATGGAATAACCTGGTCATTCAGTAGATTCAGGTAGTCAGCTGACCTCATTCTTGGAGCACATCCTGTTGCTGAACCTAGACCTGACCAACTGCAGCAACCCCAGATCATAGCCCCGCCCCCACAGGCTTGTACAGTAGGCACTAGGCATGATGGGTGCATCACTTCATCTGCCTCTCTTCTTACCCTGATGCACCCATCACTCTGGAACAGGGTCCATCTGGACTCATCACACCAGATTTTAATAATGCGTTGGACAGTTCTGAACCCAGTTTTAGTCGTTTCTGCATCTCCTTAGATGCTTTCTCTGCTTGATGCATGCTGATAATGTGACCCTTCTCACACAGACTAACATCTTTTCCACCACCACCAGATGTGTCTTTCCACATGGCTGTTGAAGACATGAGAAGCAGCTCATTGCACCAGTTGGGGTTAAATAACTTGTTGCCATGCAGTAATTATCCAATAGGAGGCTCCTACCTGTTAGTTATATCCAGGTGGAGACTTTTTTTTGGCCGGGCCGTGTGTTTTACAAACATTTTCATTGCTGTCAGCGTTACATGACACACGTATCTGCCAGCAATAAATGGTTATGTCTAAGCCAGCAGCACCAAACCTCTACACTACCAGTGTAACATCAAAATGGATTGTTGCTATCTTAATTGTTTTAAAAAACATTTTTTTTAGAATGGCAGCAATCTGCTTTGGAGTTGGGTGAATGAACCCAGGTACTAAGTGCACTGCTGCTGTCCTGAAACAACTCCGGCTTATCTGATCAATCAATGATGTCAGCATGTTAAGTTAATCCTAGATATGCATGATTTCCTGCATGTGCCTGAAGTGCCACATGTTGCTGCTCCCAGTGAGATTTCAGATATTATAGAATGCCAGATAAATTTCAATGCAATACAATATTTATGGCAGTGTAAAGGATTTAAAAATGACATTACATGAAACACTAGGGCTGTTTTAAGATGAAGCAACATTTGGACTGTTAACTCATCAGTTCTGAGGGACGTGAACTCCAAACATGAGCAGGCAGGAAGCTGTCTACAGCAGGTAAAAGAGTAATTATCTATAATGTTTACACAGAAAAACACAGCCAAACAAATGTGGTTTCTAGCTTCAAACTGTAGCAGCTTTTTTAAGTTTTGCATGTCCCAATGTGGAGTCAGTGTACCTGAAGCTTTTACCTGCTGTAAGGGTGGAAGTTTGACAAATTTAGCGTCACTCCTGAGTTAAAAGTACATCAACACCCATCAAATTTCCCCCATCCAATCAAGAGCGCTAACCAAACTCCACAACCTGTTCAGAAACATCAAACTTTACAGAAGCATGCTATTATACAACAGTTAATTGGGTAAATGTTACAATATTGTTCCCACACATGAGAAGTGACAGAGTTTAGGTGGGTTTGATGACATGTTTCACGTCAGCTTTCCCACAACCAGACATAAACTCATCACTAAACACATCTCTTCTGTCACTCACTTTAGTTTCCTTCTGTCACAGCAGAAAGTGTTAATGATTAATTAGTTGGGGGGGGTGTACCGATCTGACCTTTATCCTTGCAAATAACGTTTGAGCTTTTTTTATAACAAGTTTGGAAGTTTGCATCCTTTGCATTTACTCCTGCGTGGTACTTTATCTAAAACTTTTGCTGCAGCACAAAATTTACAACATTATGATTTACACTCACCGGCCACTTTATTGGGTACACCTGTCCAACTGCTCGTTAACACAAATGACTAATCAGCCAATCACATGGTGGCAACGCAATGCATTTAGACATGTTGACACCGAACGTGGCGTGGTTGTTGGTCTGACTATTTCAGAGACTGCTGATCTTCAGGGATTGTCACGCACAACCATCTCTAAGGTTTACAGAGGATTCATGTCATAAAGCTGGAATCATCTCAGACTGGTTTCTAGAACATGACAATGAGTTCACTGGACTCAAATGGCCTCCACAGTCACCAGATCTCAATCCAATAGAGCACCTTTGGGATGTGGTGGAACGGGAGATTGGCATCATGGATGTGCAGCCGACACATCTGCAGCAACTGCGTGATGCTATCATGTCAATATGGACCAAAATCTCTGAGGAATGTTTCCAGAACCTTGTTGAATCTATGCCACGAAGGATTAAGGCAGTTCTGAAGGCAAAAGGGGGTCCAACCCGGTACTAGCAAGGTGTACCTAATAAAGTGGCCGGTGAGTGTAGATTCCTTATTATGTTTTTTCATTTTTTTGCCCTGATCATATATTAAATGTATCCATATTTTAACTGGGAGTTTTGGTAAATTAAGCACAATTTCATCACTTGCAAAAGAAAAGAGCTGCACACACAAAACAAAAGCTGTCATTATCTTTTTCATCCATGTCCGTCACGTTGTTCCACCTCCAAACCAGCCTCCTCTATCTCCGGCCCCCACAGGCTTTCCTCACACGTGTGTTACAATAGTGACTTAATGAAACGCCTACAATCCCTCATCAGTGGCAGATGTAGATGGCTGCCAGTTGTGCCACCGAGCAGAAAAACATGCCACATTGTTGGCAATATATTCCTCCATTTGCAAACTAAATTACCAGCCTGGAACTCATTTCACCTGCTGTAATTGCATTTGTGGTATTTTGTTTTAAGAAGAAGTTGACTAATAGTGAACTTTGCTCTCAATCCAGCCTACAACTATTTTTATTTTTCGAGTGTGAAACAAAATCATCAACGCGTAGCCAAAGCTGCTGATAATTTAAAACCTGATATTATGGCATGTGTTAATAAAAATAAATAAATTATCCCCAAATGAACAAACCTTTCATTTTCAGCAATGCACTGCACAGTTATGGAGTAAAAAACATTTTCACGCCTTGTATTAATAACTTTAATAACTCATTTAGTTTAAAGCATAATGCAGTGTATGCCAGTGTTGCTTTAATTAAAGCCGCCATGCATTTAAAAGTAGTTTTTGTTTTATTGTCAGAAGTACATATTTTGTTTGAGGTGCATGAAGCTCATATTTTAGATTAGAATCTGCTGTTATTTTTAGTTCTGATGCAAACCAGCATGTTAAACAACATAAACATACAATAACAAACTAGTGGTAGCATTATTAAAGCTGCATGGCTCCTGTGATGTTTTACACCTGCCTGCGTCCACGGGCTCTGTGGTCCTGCTGAACACGCCTGTTCCTGTAGTTAAAGCCCACCTTCAGACAGAAGTCAAGGGATCTAATTTACTGACATTTCTTTTTTCTGCCGCCTCATCGCTGAGTTCAAAGACGAGCTGCAGATCCAGAACACGCGGCTTTATGCAGCAGAGCTCTCTAATTTGCTGTCGGCACAGAAAGATGTTCTAGTTGGATTAGCGGTTTAGAAAAACTGCGATGGACACAAGTTTCAGTCAAAGGAAAAACACACCATGATGAATGTGTGATTGTATCGTGTTTCCAAGGAACAACCAGTAGCTGTAGAGTTTGGTTTGTTTGTGTTTAACGAGCCCAGGTAAGGGTTTCCTCCACTAACATTTGAAGATTGGTCTTGATAACAAACATCTGTTGTTGTTTTTCTTGTTATGTCATGTAATCTATTACTCCTCAGAATATCATTCTCAGTTACTATGGCACCAACAGATCAATATCTGTGAAATTGAATGACTTTAAGACATTTTTGTGTTTGCAATGGTTGATTAGCTGTGGCGGCCATCTTGAATGGGGTTAACTCCAAAAGTCAATCAGTTGTAGATGTACAGCAATTTATTGTTGTCCAAGAGTTTCATTAAAATCAGTCCAGTGGCTCATGAAATACAGCGAGGAGAATACGTATTTGACACATCAGCATTTTCATCAGTACGGGTTTTTCTACAGATGTTCTAAAGACATCTAAACATTTAAGTCCATGAATTGAGTTATGTGTAATAAAGTGAAAATACTCAGGGGGAAAAGTATTAAACACATGAAGACAAGGTGCAAAATGGCACAGAAAGCCAGGAGATCACCTGAAATCTGTCAGTATTGAGATAGAAGCCCCGCCCCCTATCAGTACTAATTGATATCAGCTGCTTTAGTCCTGATTGATGGTCTTTAAAGGCTTCTCATTACCTAGGAGGCACACAGGAAAAGCTTCATGATGGGTAAAAGCAAAGAACTCTCCCAAGATCTTCGTCAGCTTATCATTGAAAAGCATTTTGATGGGAATGGTTAAAGGTGCATTTCCAGAATGCTGACTGTTCCTGTGAGCACTGTGGGGGCCATTATCTGGAAATGGAAAGAGCATCAGTTCACCATGAACCGGCCACGATCAGGTGCTCCACGTAAATACCTGTACGAGGAGTCCAAAGAATAATCAGGAGAGTTCTCCAAGAGCCAAGAACCACTCGGGCAGAACTTCAGGAAGACCTTCCATCAGCAGGTTCTGTTGTTTCAAAGAAAACAATAAGCAATGCACTGAACCACTGTGGCATCCATCCACGCTCACCACGCAAGACTCCACTGCTGAACAAAAAGCATGTTGAGGCTCAGTTAAAGTTGTGGAACAGCATTTGGAGAAGCCTGTGGATCACTGGGAGACTATAGGATGGTCAGATGAACCCAAAACTGAACTTTTTGGGGTCATTCTACACACCATGTTTGGAGAAGAAATGACACTGCCCACCACCCCAAGAACACCATAGCAACAGTTAAGTTTGGGGGTGGAAGCATCATGGTGTGGGGTCCTGGTAGACTTCATATTATTGAAGACAGGATGAATGGAGAAACGTACCGGGACATTCTGGATAAAAACCTGCTGCCATCTACCAGAAAGCTGAAAATGAAAAGAGGGTGGACATTTCAGCAAGACGATGATCCCAAACACAAGACCAAGAAATGATTGACTGGTTTCAAAGAAAGAAAATCAAGTCAGTCACCTGACCTACATCTCATAGAACATCTATGGAGAGAACTGAAGATCAAAGGTCATGAAAGAGGCCCCAGCAACGTGACTCTACCACTGACTTTGGTGCAATTGCTAATGCTAACGGTTAGCTTCTACTAGCCGAGACTTTCTCTGCTGTTTCCTGGATGTTAAACCAACAACAGACCTCCCCGTCACGAGCCAAGAGTTTCAGTGTGACGTAGATCTGACTGGCTTTTCTAATCTGAGCGTTTCCTCGTCTATCAGTAGCTAATGCAGGAAATGGAGGTAGAAGACTATTTTCACATTTAGCCTGCGTGTGAAACTCAAAGTGACCGATCATATTTTAAAAACAAGTAAAAAGACAGTTTCTCAGTGAACTTGGTCTTCAGAGAAAAAAAGGTTTCTTGCATAATCATGAGATCAGTTATATTTTTGTTCAGATTCTTCACCAAAAATGCTGATAAAAATTTTACCTCAACAGTTTTTTTTACACCTGATCTGTCAAAAGTACCGACGGGAGTACTGAACGAGGCTCTTTATGGGCAAAATGCGGCCGTTTTCAAAAAGTACCCCAAACTTTCAGTAGTAGCTATAAACACAGCTCGATCAGCACAAATCAGAATGTAAACCCTGTTAGCAACCATTCTGGGGAGCTTTGATGTGGATTTAGGAGCTAAAGCACAGCAGAGTGCCTCAGGAATGGGAAGCAACAAACAACAAAAGCAGCTAAAAGAGAATGAGTAATGACCAAACGCAAAACTCCACATGAATAATGATGATGCTGGGTTTGTAAATAAATTTCTTCAGGCAAGTTCATTCCAACAACTGAACGATAACCAAATGATGTCATCAATGAGTGTACAGCTTGTTTCTACTGCCCCCAAGTGGTCAGAAATTAGTTATCGATCATACACTTAAGTGTTTTAAGGTCCCGCCTCAGATAACTCCCTAAATTAATTAGTAAATCCGTTGTAGGTCTGAAACTGATCAGCACTTAATTGTATTTTGTCGGCAGTTGTTTAATGCACCAGTTGCAAGCAATTAGTCTTTACATTTTACTCATCAGGCAAGGCTAACAGCCTGATTACACTGAAGACAGAAAATTGGTCTTTTTTCTTGTTGTGACTTTTTGGTTTTTAATAATTATTCAAACCAAGAGTTGCATTTTTCTGTGGATACGTGCTGCCGGTAAGATTTCTGAGAGCACCAACAACACAAGAACAATGTTTTCTCCTCCAAGTCAGTTGTTGCAAAGTTTTTATATATTTGCTGGTGTCAGACTTTTCCATTTGCCCAGTGAGGCCTATATACAAGTGCACTGCTGACCTACGTTCCTACAAGCACAATCAAACAGGCTCCGTGCATGCTGCGGGAGCTGGAGTGACAAGCATATTTTTCCATTTGTTGCTAAATTTTTGGGGTGGAAATCACATTCATCCACATCATAGTGCCTGCATGCACAGCTTCATAAATTTAAATTAAAGCGTGCATGCACAGTGCAGCCTTACGTTTCAATAACATGGACTCAGCTGTACTCTGCTGGGCGGCTGGATTCATGTGCACCACCTGAGTGTCGGTGAAAGTGATGGTTTGATTAAACTGGGTACCAGCGTTTCATTAATCACTTATTAGGTGTTGATGAGCCTGGTTTGTCATAGTAACTGATTGCCAGTAGCACTGGCTTTAGGAGAAGGGTGGCTGAAAACAAACATCACATTTACGTTTCTCTTAAAGTAGCTCTCTGGAGTATTTCTTTTATCTGATGGCACCATCTAGTGGCTGACAAGCGTATCACACCAATAGTCGGTGGACTCGGTAATTTAAGATGGCGACTGCACATTTCTTGTTTATGAATGTGCTTCTGTAGCCGACAAACAGCTAAAACACGTTGTTTTACAAGTATTATTCTCATGTCATGTTGTGTTTTCATATATTTATTTTTTACAGACTTACTTGTCCGTGAAAAGTTCATCAACGCTGCATCAGCCGAGGTGCTTCCTTAAACTTGAAGCACATAAGCGGTAGTCTAACGCTATTGGTTAGTTCTGGTCACCGCTCAGTTTCCTATTGCACGGATTTTACAGGGCAGGGGGCGGGCTTAGCCACAAAAAAAAAAAGACGTATCGCTTACATGATATCACACTACAAGAGAAGACAATCACTTTTACGAATTTCTGAAAAATCATACATAATTCCTGAAAGGGGAAAACTCCGGATTGCTGCTAGCTGATGAAATGTTTAGTGGCCGAGCTCCAGCACAGCCCGAGCGGCAGCTCAGTGGCTCAGAAAGCGAACTGTTTCAGCTTTAATGTTCTCCGTCATCACAGAGTACATGAAGTCCTGTTGAGCTGAAACGTCCAAAAAAACCGGGTCTAATCAACAGATCTGATCTGAAGTAAAGTCTTGGAATCCCTGTTATTTTGTGTAGAAACCAGTTTGATCTGGTTCTGTCATGATTATCTGCTCTGTTTTCTCAAAGCTTGATGACAACACAGCGTCTTGTCAAACCGCTGAATTAATTCGTCCGTCACGTCTCCCCGAGCGTCTCCAGAGCACCAAAACCTTCCTCTGAAATCTTTATTTGCTTCCTTTCACGAGAAAGTCTTAATGATCTGCATCAGTCTCAGCTTAATCTAAGAGTGCAGTAAGTTTCTCCTTCTGTCATTTCCCTTTCCTGGAAATATTAAATGCAAAAAAAAAATTAAATACGCAATATGAATTTTTAATCTGGACAAGAAAGATGGTTTTAAAAAAAGAACCTGAGCTCCTTAATCAAAGCCTTTCCTTTTTAACTGGCGGCTCTTTCCAACTAGATAATGTTATTATATTCATCAGACTTATTTATCTGTATTGTTCTGCCACTTATCTCATATATTGTGTCAGAGAACAAAAATCAAAACTGTGCTCAATGAATAATTTAAATAGAGCATTTTTACTTTTTTTTGCAAAATGTTTCCTTTTCTAATGCTTTTAATTTGAAAATAAATGTGTTCCTAACATAAGCACAGCTTCCAAACTAAAATTAGACACATTATAGTTATTAAAATTCTGTAAAGTTGCCTGGAGTAGTTAGTGAAGTGACTCGCGCTCTGGCTCTGTTTACCTGTTTGGGTTGACTCAACTCAACACAACGGTCCACTTGGCAATTTGCAAGCATGAGTAATGAAGCAGCGATGCACAGGAGGCCACAGTTATTCAATCTGTTGTAGGCTGACACGCACGTAGTTAGCTGTTTTATTTTTACACGTTGGCTCTGTCGCTCTGAAATGATGAAAATCCACAGTCGCTGGAATTTGGACACAAAATAAACTGAATAATGTTTTGGAACACTTAGGATTAAGACTAAGTTGTGTTTCTTTTCTTGTATCACACCTTTTGAGAAGGTTAATTTCTCTTAAAGAAGACATGTTTAAACAAGTTGTAATAGTTCTATTATACCAAACATGTTAAAATTCTTTGCACAAAATCACGCTCACATAAATTGATCAGCTCTTTAAAGGTCCTATATCATGCAATCCACATTTTGGAGCTTTTGACCATGTTATATTGTTATTTCCTCATGAAAACGCATGCATTTTCCTGTCTCAGCTGCAAATTCTCCGCTGGTCTACCCAGCGGCTGTAAAAGCCTGAATGTGGTTGATGCTACGTCATCACGATCCACTTCTCCCCATCCTGGTAGTCTTGAGTCCGGATCCCTCCTCCCCTGGACTGTAAACATTAACGTCCAGTCTCTCCATGTAGCTAGCAGGGAGTTTAGTCTCTGCAGTTGTGAATAAGGGATTTCTTTCATATCAATGTGGACATTTTTTTTCTTCTAATTTTTTAATGTAAATTTTTTTCCTCCCCATTTTTTTTATTATATTTCTTAAACGTTTTTATTTTTTATTTTGTTCTTGTGAAGCGCCTCAAGATTTTTATCCTGAGAGGGGCGATGGTGACAGAGGAGTTAAGTGGCCGCCCCACAATCAGAAGGTTGCAGGTTCGCACCCCGCTCAGTCTGTCGCTGTCGTTGTGTCCTTGGGCAAGACACTAACCCACACTACCTGCTGGTGGTGGTCGGAGAGACCGGTGGCGCCAGGGTACGACAGCTTCACCTCCGTCAGTGCGCCCCAGGGCAGTTGTAGCTACGATGTAGCTCATCACGACCAGGGTGTGAATGTGTGTGTGAATGGGTGGATACCTGATTGTGTTGTAAAGCACCTTGGGGGGTTCTAGGACTCTGGAAGGTGCTATTTCAAATACAGGCTATTTACCATTTGAGACACGCTGTACAAAAATAATGTCTAGAACCCAAAAATGGATTTTTGTCCATCAGAGGAACAGGATCCCTGTCCAGTCTTCCTGAGGAAGAGTTTAATCTGCAGTAATGGTTGGATTTTATCCTCAAGACCTAGATTGAGGCAGAATGTGATCATGATTTCACAGACTGCTTGTTAAACCATCACGAGTACCAGAGTTGGTTTTCAGATGTGTTGGCATTAATCTGCAGCAAGCGGGAATCTGCGGTCTCCTGGTCTGCAGCTGTGTACTATTGTGGAAATATAGAATTGAATTGATCGAACCCAAGCATCTTATTTCCGGATTGAAGAAATGGCTGACAACAATAACTTATGTCCCAGATGTAAAATAGCATGATATAGACCTTTAAAAGAAATTAATATGTTCAATTGTGCTGTGGTCATCAACAGAAGAAAATTGCAAGAAAATACATCCTTTCTACAAAGTGCTGAAGACAAAGTTTCCAGCTGCTCTCTAGGCGAGGTAGTGACCACAGGACCATGTTCTCCTGCACCAACGCAGCAGATTAAATGGCTGAATTATCTCCTAGAAATGTGTTAATTAGCCATTTATTCAAATCAGGTGTGCTGGAGCACAGAAACTTGTAAAACATGCAGGATGGTGGACCTCTGGCTTAAAAGGACACTGGCGAGATTTTTTTAAATAAACTCAGGCTTTTTGAACAGCCTAAGTTTGGAGAAACAGAGGTTATTTATGACTGATGAGCAAACAGTTTGTCCAGGTGGATTATCTAAAAACAGCTCTAATCTCAAAAGTTTCATAGAAATCTATGCAAATACACTCTGATAAGGTTTTATACCAATTGTTCTACACAGCTGTTACGATAGAAGGATTATAATATCCCTGCAGGTAGAACCACAAACTGCACTTCACTGCAAAAACTCATTTTGACTAAAGTAAAAAAGCCTTATTAGACTTGTTTTTCTTATTTTTCGTTAAAAATAATCTAATTTTAGATTTATTTGCTAGTTTTAAGAATTCAAGCCAAGCAACCTTTGTGTGCCCCATTGGCAGGTTTAATCATATTTAAGAATATTGACATTATTTCAAGTAGTAGATCTTTTTTTTTCTTTTTAGACTAAAAATAAAATAAAATGTCTTATAAACGAGGCTTTTTGTTGCCTTGAAAGTCAGTTTTTGCAGTTTAGAAGTGCCACAGCCAGTAGCTGCTGCTGCTATTTCCTCCCCAAATCCACAGATATACCTGAAAACCTCTATGTAGGTCAAAAATAAAATTAAAAGCAATCATTACCACTTCAAGTTCTGAAACAGGAAGCAATAATAATACAAATCTGGCTTTTAACTCTGAAATAATGTTAATATAACAATCAGTTTATTATGTAATTCTATGACAATATAACTATTACCAGCTCCGGTGGCCTAGTGGTGGAGTGTCCGTCCTGGGACTGGGAGATCGGGGTTCGAATCCCGGTCGGGTCATACCAAAGACTTTGAAAAAATGGGACCCAATGCCTCCTCGCTTGACACTCAGCACTAAGGGGTTGGATTGGGGGGTTAAACCACCAAATAGTTCCCGAGCACGGCCACAACTGCAGCTCACCGCTCCCTACCATGGGGATGGGTCAAATGCAGAGATGTAATTTCACCAGTGTGTGACTTGGGACTTTAACTTTAACTATTACAATATAATAATGAAAT
>SSNS01000038.1:0-148751 GCA_006937985.1 Aphyosemion australe
CTGTAACTCTAACGGTTCTTTTGCTACAATCGCTAACGAGCAGACAAGTCCTGTCTTCTGCCTCATTCAGTCCAAAGGACAGCATGGAAGACCCACATTTACCTTCACATAACGACATCCACGGGTGCTTTTCAGCCAGAGTGTTAGCTCAGTGGGATAGTTGGAGGTTTCCCATGCAGCAGACCTGCGTTCAAATCCCACCATGGGCAATTTCATGATTCTGATCTATAACAACTGTTATAGTTACAGCAAAAACAAAGACATCCACTGAAAGCTTAAACTTTTTCAAACTACTTTCAGCTATTTTTGACAATTAAGCTCAGTTTCAGCTTCAGTTCAGGTATTCGGCAGCTTCGGCAATCGGTTTCAGCGACGCAGCATTCAAACGCATTTCTGCAAGAAATGCAATTTATCTAGTTATGTTTGTAAATGTCATTTTGTTGAATTAATTTGCACCTGCTGTTCCTGTTCACCCTCTGGTTGGTTTACACTCAGGTTCTCTATGTAAACAGTATTTTTTGTTAAAGCTCTGCTGCTGTATGACACCATTGGACACAAACTGAATCAATCAGGAAGTAAATGATAAACTTTCAGCTTTAACTCAAGAGATTTAAGAAAAATAAGTGATTTAAAGGTACAATAAGTAAGAATTTTACAGTGAAATAATCACAAAACAGTCTAATGTCTCAATCATGTTGGAAGGAAGGTTACATTGAAACAGATTTTATTCTCAGCCAAGGTTGTCAGTTTTTCTATTTTCAAAAAAGCCAAAGAGGGACGTAGTTACTGTTTACAATTTGTGAGCCCGTGGGGTTGCTGAGTCTGTGCTGACACCGGCCGGCAAAAAGCTCCAGCGTCGTGGACAGTATGTTAACCAGTAAAAGGAGCAGCCCAGAAGTATCTTTTTGATTTACTCTAACTTTGAGCTAACAATGAGCTACTTTTCAATTACCAACAACTCAATATTACACTGAAATATATTTATCTACTTATCAACTTCCTGTGTATGACTCTTCTACGCTCGCTCATCTAGAATTTTCTGGCGCTGAGCCATAAATGGCAACAGCCATGTAAGTCATGGGAGTGAGAAAGTCGCTCGTTTATTTTGCAAGAAGGGTGCAGTACCCAAATTTGACCACAGGACGTCACTCTTTCTTCATTCTAACATCATGCACCTTTAAGGAATAACGCCGATCAGCTTTCTGATGGGAGAACGCGATCTCTAGCGACGTTGAGAACTCTCTCGAGTCATACCGCTGTCCAAGTCCACTGTCAGGAGATGCCTTCATGAATGTAAATAAAAAGGCTTTATGGGAAATTACAAACCTACAAAGCACTTTTTCATACTGTATGACAGAATGTAGCACAGGAGGATTATACAGTAATAAAACCTGGACCAAAAAGTGTCACTTCTTTACATAAAGGTGCATGGTTTTTTATTATTTCTTAAATTAAAGCTGGAAGTTTACATTTTAATTTAATCTTTAATATGTCTCCTTAAATAAAGTACATGTGAACCTGAGTGCACCAGAAAAATAACGAAAAACTGACCAGATGTTTAAAATAAAAACAATAAAAGGCTTTTTGTCTGGGTAAACTGACATGTTTCCAACAACAAGATGCTATGTGGAAGGATTTTTCTTTTATTTAACACTGCCAAATTTACTGAGGTAACACTTTATAATTCGCAAGATCGTACTTTATCAATTCTAGCAATAACTGAGGGTTTGGTGTTCTTATTTAGAGCGGTTACAGATGTCATCCTGGTGAGTTTTTAAAACAAACTCACCAAAAATCATCTCCGATCTCAAATTATAAAAGAAAGTGAACAAAACATGGTCCAAAAATGTAAGCATGTGCTATTTTGCAGAGGCATTTAAGAATTATTATGTGTTATCTGTAAACCTGACACGTAGCATCTTTAAGTTTTTAAGGTGGACTGTGTGGTTCAGTCAAGGTCAGACCACATTCATCTAGAACAGACACCCTGATTAGTATAAAAGATATCAACGTTGCTTCCTTGAAGCTAATTTGAAAACTTTGGCTAATCAGAGAAAATTTTTTAATTATGATAATTCCTATAATACAGCCAGTCAATAATTCTCATATGAGAAAATACTTGATGCAACATTCTAGCTTTACTTGACTTTTAAAACTAAAATAATTTAAAACTGTAAAGCCCTCTGCAGATTTCCTGTTTTTGTGAAATGTGGTCTGACATATTGTGTTGATGGAAAATTAAGATGGAGGGATGTAAATAAAGGAATGTATTGAAAGAGATTAAAATCTGATTTGTTTATTTTTGCACAGACGACGTTCTGGTCAGACATCTGCTGTGTCGTCTGTCCTGATTAAATAATTCTAATTTAGTTTATTTGCACACAAATCATAATCAATAAAACATACAGTGATAAGAACAACTGTGCAGGAGAGGTAAAAAAAGACCTTAAGGTCTTATGCAGCCACCTCACCAAAGACATCAGCTATTTTAGCAGCAGAAACAGACAAGTCACATACGGTTTACAAATATATAAACGTATAGACATCATGTGCAATTTGAGATTAACATAACTTCTGTTTTTTAAAAGAAAGAAGTGAAGTTGTAGCTTGAATGGATCAGAAATCATTAATAAATGGCATTAAATGAAAACAAAAATCTGGAATCTGTTTAGAAAGAGGCCTTGTCTGTGGACCTTCACTACCCTCTAGGCAGGTTTGTTTATAACCTAGTGTCCCGTTGAGCTTTTAATCAACGATGCTCGACGGGAAACAGAAGGAGGAGGGAACGACACAAATAAGAATACAGGTATCTAAATGTAAGACAAACCCTGAAGCAAAGGATTGGATTTCATAAGAGCTGAGAAGGGAAACAGTAGAGCAAGTATTAAAGAAATAAGATGATTAAAGTTTAAAGAATTATAATGTTGGAAATTTAATTTGAAAATGTGGAACCAGAAAAATCCCTTTAAGCCAATTTAACAAATAATATGCAGTCATCAGTCTTCCTGTCTGATTTATGTTCACCTCAGGCAAGAACCAACTATAGCCAAGGCGTCTTGGAAGGTTTTGTTTTACTTATTGATAAAGAAATGACTGTTGAGATGAAAGGTCCAAAAAGTATTTTGGTTGAGAATCTGCTGTTAGGAAAACCTGATGGGAGATGAACAAAGTGAGGATTATAGTTGTTTTTTTTAATTGTCATATGTGCTTTTCAGGCAGTACCTATGATTTCTCTGTTAATACAAGTCTGAAACACCAAAGTAGGATAAGTGACATAAAATCTGCTGTGCCTTACATTTAGAAAGATCTAAAAAAAAAACTGTCCCAGCAAAGATCTGAGTATAAATACATAAAAACAGAGTCTGTTATATAAGAACAATTTGTTGGCAAGGCAGCTTTATTTGTGCAGCACATTTCATACACAGAGGCAATTCGATGTGCTTTCCAGGAGCAAGAAGAGCAAAATCAATATGACAGGATAATTAAAATACACAAATAAATGTAGATCAAATTAAATACACAAATTAAATTCAGATTTAAGAATCAGATAAAAGGCAAAGTTAAAAGGTGAGCGGTTACAGTGCAGAATAAGAAACAATCAATCATAGGTTAATGATTGCATGAAAGTTTTTATTTTGAGGTTATAAGGAAGCTGATTTCATCTGTGTGCAGCATAGTAGCTAAAAGCAGCTTCACCCTGTTTGGTTCTGACCCGGGGTTCTACCAGCTGACTGCTTCCTATGGATCTCAGAGCCCTGCTGGGTGTAGATACAGGAAGGAGATCTGACATGTATTTTGGCCCCATGCCATTGAGTGATTTATAAACTAGTAGAAGCACTTTGAGATCGATTCTGTAGTTTACTGGTAACCAGTGTAGAGATTCAAGAACAGGAGTGATGTGCTCGGTTCTCTTGGTTCTTGTTAAGACTCTAGCAGCAGCATTCTGAATAAGCTGCTGTTGCTTCACAGCTTTTTTGGGAAGACCAGACAAAAGACCACTGCAGTTGTCCAGCCTGCTGGAGATGAACACATGAATGAGTTTCTCTAGGTCTGGTCTGGACATGAGACCTCTGAGTCTTGCTATTTGATGAAGATGATAAAACGCTGATCTAGTTATAGCCTTAATGTGACCAGTGAAGCTCAGGTCTGAATCCTGAGTCTTTGTCTTTATTCCTCTGGAGCCAAGTTGAGCAATAACCTCCATCCTATCCTTCTGATTTCCAAAGACAATAACTTCAGTCTCATATTTGTTTAACTGGAGGAAGTTTGACTGCATCCAGTCATTAACTTGCTCTAAACACTGACAGAGTGAGTCTAGGGGATCACAGTCACTAGGTGATAGAGCTAGGTAGATCTGGGTGTCATCTGCATGACTATGATAGGTAATGTTGTTATTGTGTATGATCTGACCCAGAGGGAGCATGTAGAGATTGAAGAGCAGTGGTCCAAGAATAGAACCTTGTGGGACCCCACATCTCATAGTGTTCAGCTTTGATTTGTGATCACTAATAGAAACAACATAACTCCTGACTTTGAGATATGATCTGAACCAACTATGGACTGTGCCTGATAGTCCCACATATGAGCCTATCAAGAAGGATGTTGTGGTCCACAGTATCAATAAGCTGCACTGAGATCGAGCATCATCAGAACAGATGTTTAGCCTGAATCTGTATTTAGACGAATATCATTTAATACCTTAATCAGTGCAGTCTCAGTGCTGTGGTGTTGTCTAAAGCCTGACTGAAAACCATAGCAGTTTGTTCGTCTCCAAAAAGTTGTTCAGCTGGATCATAACAAGCAACTAACAACATTTTTAAAGAAGTTTGTTGGCAGGGTGTTCAGACAGCAGGTAGATGAATTTAAGGTCTTAACTATGTCCTCCAGCATTTTAGCAGTAATCATACTGAAAACTGGCATTCTAGCCAGATTGTTCCTGTGTGGCTGTAGCGGTGCTTGTTATATTGATTGTGCAAAAAAAATTGTAACAAAAACATGTATACAGTACTCCACTAAAGCTTTAACTGTTTACTTCGACACATGATTTGTATATTTTAAAAACAAAATATTTTAAAAACTAGATGACCATTTTGGGTATTTTAGTATTACAGACTCGACAATAAATATGTGAGATATGAAAAAGGAGGGCAGGAGGACAAAGACGTGAAGGTGATGTGGTGCAACTGAAGAACAAAGGAGAAAATGTGAAAAATGGAAGGGGGATTGCAGAAGGTTGATGAACAAAAGCTGTTTGTTATTAGGGTAAACTGCAAAAGAGAGGTGACACGCAAACAGATGCTGAATTTAATTTAAAAGGAAGGAAAAATGGTAAAAGGGCCAGGAGTGGGTCACAAAAAATCAAAACCAGAGGGTTTTATCAAGGTAGTGTCTTATTTTATTAACAATATTGATTTTAGCCTAAACTTGAATCTAATATGATTTAAACACATGGCTGAAAGATACAAAAATATAAAAGCAGAAAAAAATGCTGAAAAGGAAACATTTAGGAATGAAAATGTTGCATCAGAAAACAGTGTTACTGCTCAGTCCACTGAGCTCATTAAGCAAAGTCACCTTCCTAAAACCTTATTCTAAATATAATTTTCTAAACGCAAAAAGAAAAAAAGAGAAAAGATCCCAAAAACCAAACTTGTCAGGCTTAAGGCTTGAATTTCCATTACACAAACTAAATATGTTATAAAATATATGTGATATTGAATTAAAAAATAGTTCTGGAAATATGAAACGCTCTAAAAAATGTGTGACTGACACACACACACACACACACACACACACACACACACACACACACAAAGGTTAGGGTCGTCTCTCATACAGGAAATGCTGTCATCAGTTTGCAAATGGTCACATTCTGGGATTAACGTGGGATGTGTCGGAACGTGTGTGGGAAACATTTTATCAGAGATACACTCCAGCCTCACACACTAACAGTACACCCAAAGCAGGGATTAACAAGGGAAGAGTGTGTGATGGACACACACGCACGTGCGCGCGCACGCACGCACGCACACACACACACAGAGGTCGATGAATGTATTACTGAACCAGAACAAACACATTCATGTACACATCACATAGAGTCCTGGCACCTGAGATCTCTCATCATGAGTGAATCCACAGATCACTCAGGAGATGGAGGCCCATGAGGTCCCACAGTGGACCCCGCATCATCTGACAGAACGAGGGACAAGCAGGCTGCAAATCAAACTCAAGCTGCAGAAATACCACAACCACAATGTCAGTCTGTCAAAACAAGCTGTCAACAACACTCACTTAGCCCTCGGAATATCGTGTGTTTTGCTTTTAAGTTTTAGTGGAAAATTTCATCTGACATATTCTCAGGAATTCTGCCGCGGCGGGAGGAGTATTAGGATCCTGGAGCCCCTGGAAAGGTCTGAGAGGAAAACCAGGAAAAATGTAAACAAAACAAAGCTGAGGTCGATGCGTTTGCTGATCCTTTCCTGGTGAGCCTCATCATTAAAAATAAACGTACCATTTCTTCCTTTCTTTCACATTTTATTTAAATGTATTTATTTTAATTGTTTTCATCTTCATTCATCATCATTTTACCACCATGAAAAAGGCTCTCTAAACATTTAATTTGTTCAGTTCAGCGTCATTCACTAACAGACACTAATGGCATCAAGACTTTTTGTTTGTTTTATGATCAATTCTAACCCAGCCTTTCTGACCTAGAAATTCACACTTTGTAGAAAACTCCTGAAATTTGTTCTACTGAAATT
This sequence comes from Aphyosemion australe, assembly GCA_006937985.1. Lineage (NCBI taxonomy): Eukaryota > Metazoa > Chordata > Actinopteri > Cyprinodontiformes > Nothobranchiidae > Aphyosemion > Aphyosemion australe. Next base: position 6,765 of record SSNS01000038.1, read on the forward strand.
TTTTTATTTTATTGCAACATGAAAACCTAACAGTAAAGAGCTAAAGTAAAATATCTATATACGAATCAGAGCCCATTACCTATAGGCCACGTTGCAACACTTCTTAAACAAAATATGGAACCCAGATTTGGTAACACTTTAAAATAAGGGTCTCTTTATTACTGCTGCTTAGTGCATTATTAATCATTAATAAATTAAGTAAAGTATTAACAACTGCTTAATATGAATGTTAATATTAAGTAATGCATTACTAAGCAGACACCCTCCCCCTGGCCCCTTTGTCCAATATCGGGAACATTAATAAAGGGATCTTCTGTTTATTAACGCTTAATAATGCACTAAGTAATAATAATAAAGGGACCCTTATTGTAAAGTGTTACTGTATCATTTTTTTTTACACGTGTTTGTTTTTATTGTCAGTTCATTATTTGTCTCAGTGTTTGCTGGACGACTTGTGGTCAAGCTCACTGCGACATTCCTCCATCTTCATCTGTAGGTCAGTTGTCATGGGGTGATCTTCACCGTGAGTGAGCTTCATGATTTTAAAGGCCTGTAGAAAAAATTGTGAGTAAGTAGATGAAGTAGTAGTAGTAGTAGTAGCAGTAGTAGTAGAAGAAGAAGTAGAAAAAGTAGGAGAAGAAGTAATAGTACAGGGTTTCCCCCAGAAAACTCGCAAAGCCGGGTGGTAGACAAGCCAACGGGCGACCCACAGTGTTTTTGTAAAAAAAAAAAAAAAAAGTTGTCAGGAAGTTTAAAAGTATGACTAGTATGTGGTGTTATAAACCATTTATTAAAAATATTAATTTGTCTTACAAAAAGGCACAATCTTGAAATATGGTTTTACCAGACACAAAAAAATACAATTCAGATCATGGGAAATACACCTGACCTCTCACCCTGTTCACTTATCCATCGTAAGATGTTGCTATTGTGCTTTTGTATCACCAGATGCTGTTAAAGTCAGACTTGCAGGTTAAAGACCCCTATTCATTTTAAAGGTGTGCTTCACTTAACAAACATTTTTTTATGATTATTTCTGATTATAATCAATCACTGAGTTTTTCATGCAGGCTGAACATGAAACTAGTCTCCTACATCTATCTCCTGCATTAACTAGGGCTACAGCTACTTAATATTTTAGTATTCTAATATTCTATCTAATCCTCTGTCAATCACATATTCTATTTGACGACCTTTCAAAACGGAGGAAAAAAATTCTGAGTTTGTGTTTCAAAATCAAACTTCAAGTAGAAATGTTACTAATTTCTACTAGTAACAATGCGTCATATTTTTCTAAATATACACAGATTGGCAATAATTCAACCTAAAATTATATTCAAAGATAGATATGTTAGTAAATTACATGCTACAATGGCCTGCCGTATTTGCAGTGTCACACTGAGCCGCAGTAATGACTCCAGGTATTAGCTGCGTCCCTGCTCCACACCGCTCCACACTGCTGCAGCTGCAGTCATCTACATAAACAGGATGATGGGGATTTTTCTTTCAGTTGTAGAGTTTATTCAGTCCTAGTTTAACGTGAACACGATTAATGTGTTTTTTTCCGGTCCCTACGTGACGCGAAAGTTAGCATGCGTGCTACGTATTAGCCTATGTCTATGGTATTAGCATTAGCCTACCTGGTTGTGGATTCGGCTGGCTGAAGCGGTTTCCTGTTCAAGCATAAAATTGTGCTGTTATGGTAAGACAACTCTGTTTTACAGTGGAGACACTCGACCGTGTTTTCACTTCTTCTGAGTTTAAAATGGTCCCAAACTTTGGACCGCCTTTGCCTTTATCGGTTTCTCCATTGTCCTCCATGCTGTCGTGATCACCGGTGATATCCAACGTTGTGCTCCAGTAAAATGTGTCCGTGTAAATTACAGTCCGACTGCGTTACGCATTTAACAACGCCTTGAATCAGTAAATAATAACGATTTGAGGAATTTTTTTAATCGAAACATTCGAGTATTTGTTTCAGCGCTAAATTTACCATTTTAAATGTTAGTTTGGTGCATTAAAAAAACTTTAAAATAAATAAATAAGTGACGCTTAGCCTGGCGGGGGGGCAGTCAAAGCCTGGCGGCCCGCCAGGCTAACATAGCGCTGAGGGAAACCCTGTAATAGTAGAAAAAGTAGAAGTAGAAAAAGTAGTAGAAGAAGAAGTAGTAGTAGAAGTAGTAGTAGAAGAAGTAGAAAAAGTAGTAGAAGTAGAAAAAGTAGTAGAAGAAGAAGTAGTATTAGAAGTAGTAGTAGTAGTAGTAGAAGGATTAGAAAAAGTAGAAGCAGTAGAAGAAGTAAAAAAAGTGGTAGTAGTAGTAGTAGTAGTAGTAGAAGTAGTAGTAGAAAAAGTAGTAGAAGAAGCAATAGTAGTAGGAGAGGTAGAAGTAGTAGAAGCAGAAGTAGTAGAAGTAGTAGTAGAAGTAGTAGAAGCAGTAGAAGTAGAAGAAGTAGAAGTAGTAGTAGTAGAAGAAGTAGTAGTAGTAGAAGAAGTAGAAGAAGTAGTAGTAGTAGAAGTAGTAGAAGAAGTAGAAGTAGTAGTAGTAAAAGAAGTAGAAGCAGTAGAAGTAGAATAAGTAGAAGTAGTAGTAGTAGAAAAAGTAGAAGTAGTAAAAGAAGTAGAAGAAGTAGAAGCAGTAGAAGTAGAAGAAGTAGAAGTAGTAGTAGTAAAAGAAGTAGTAGAAGTGGAAGTAGTAGTAGTAGAAGAAGTAGAAGTAGTAGAACAAGTAGAAGAAGTAGTAGAAGTAGTAGAAGAAGTAGCAGAAGTAGCAGAAGTAGAGGTAGTAGAAGAAGTAGAAGTAGAAGCAGAAGTTGACAGTGTAGGGAAGGTGTCAGCATTTGTCCTATCATACCTGTTTGAACGTGTCCAAAGCGTCCTCGATGCATTCCAGGTGATGCTGCAGCTTTCCAACTCTCATCAGCTGAACTCCATGAACAGGATGTGGATCAGGGTAGTACCGGCTTTATTTAAAACAACAGACAGAAACAGTGACATCATTTTTTTTGTTTCTATAAGCCAACACCATCTGCCTCTGATCTGTCGTCTCTCTGGATGTAAAACTGCCTGATTTAAATGAACAGGGATTAAAGACGGTCATGTTGTTTAGCTGAGTCTCTCCGTTCTCTGCAGATCTGAGTTTATCTCTGCTGTTCATCTCAATCTTCTATTAATATTTCTGTTCTGCCTTCAGTTTCCTCTTTACTACAGATTTATTATTCCTTAGGACTGCAGTACATGGGCACCCAAACATGTTCTGGTGAGGAACTCTTCTCTATTTCCATTTTCAAACCCACTCAATTTCTATCAGAACTACAATATAATCTGTTTTTGTGAGAGACCCAAACACACACTGCCCACGTGCACACCAGCATTTATGCATGAGCATGCATACAAAAATAAGGTCAATCTGAATCCACTTCACCCTGTTTAACCTGGTTTATTTGCCAAGTATCTGCGCTCTCCAGAGTAAACAAAAGCACTTAAAATGCTCTCAGTTTATGCTAACACATTTAATAATAATGAAACATTGATTTTTTTACATTTATAAATGGGAAACAATAACTTTCTCTAGTTAAAAGTTTTCCATGCTTCGACTCAAAAGGGATATTTGTTTTGTAAAATCAAATTAATTAACTTGCAGAGACCTCACCCGGGGTAATTTAGCACATTTCTGCAGCTTCTCTGATATTTCAGCAGCAAAATATTCAAATCGTCAAGCCTAACTAAACCACAAATGGAGAAGCACACCAATTACAGAGGTGGCCTCCAGTTCTGTGGTTAAATTGGAATTAATAAAAAGTGAGTTCAGACACTAAACCAACAGCATTAGTCCTCCATGAATAATAACATGTTGCAATGCTGATTTAACCATCAAGCCAATGATTAAAGCAACATGTGAACATGCACCTCAAGTCCACATTCCAATTAGGATTCTTCTTTGCTCATAGAAGCAAGAAGCAATTAAAACAATTTCATTAGCTCGATTTATCCAGATTTTTCCTTTAATTTATTTTTCCCCCGAGAGTAAACGGAAGAGAAATATGGTCCGACTGTGCAAAGCAGACGGTTAGAAAGTCGTAGCTTCTGGCTACAAGATAGAGAAGATGGAAAGAGAAATTAATGGTTATGGAAAAGTGTAAAATATTCAGGCAAATGTAGTGGAACTAATGAGATACTTGTCTGGAGTAAAAAAAAAAATCCAAATATTGTTCCTTTTATCCCCTTTTTGGCATAAAAGCAAAATATACATTAATTGGAAAAAAGCATAATTGGAAAATAGAATTCTACGCAACCGTAGCTTTTTACTTTTTTTTGTTTGTGGACAATAAAAGCCCGCAAAATCATTTCTAATAATTAAAAATCATTTTCTGTGTGGTGGCAGCGTGTCCATGATGTGGGGGGCTACAATGTGACATTGTTAATATTTTTAGCAAGTTTTCATACCTCATTAGGGACACCTTAAAAAAATAAAAAGACTAGCATCAAATCAAGCATCTATTTCTTGTATTTTGAGAGGCTTTAGCAGACTCTGACATGAAATCATGCAGGTGCTGTTGTCGGTCCCTCCACAACTACTCATAGGTGGTCTAGTCTTACTCATTAATAGGGATGTGTTTTGGTAAAATTCTGGCGATACGATACGTATCACGATACAGGGGAGATGATACGATATATCACGATATATTGCGATACATTCAGCCAGACGATATTAGCGATGTTTTTAGACTGAATTTATTGTAGGAAAATTCAATAAACAGTCCAAACTGATACGTAACATATTTAACATGAGGTATCTGAACCATAATGGAGAAATTTACATTTCAATGGTGGAAACAAAACCCATTGCTCTTTAAGTAAAAAATAAAAGGAGTAATTAACATCTGCATTATCAGAAATCATTTCAAAATAAACAAAAACGGCAGTCTCTGCTGCCAACTAGCAACGCTGCTGCCAACTAGCGGTCGGCGTTTGAATTGCACCAAAAGAAAAGAAAATACACAAATGTTTGCATGTAAATTCTTCCAAAAATTCAATACACGGCTTTTGAATATCGATATATCGCAGGGAAAAATATCACGATATATTGCCATATCGATATTTTCTTACATCCCTACTCATTAATATTCATGATACGCAAACATCTCTCGTCAGATTGGCTAACAGAAATGCAACTCTTCCGCTGCCAGCGTTAGCTTTTGATTCATGGGTTAAAAATTCAACGTTGAAGTTTTATCTCTACAAATAAAACCAGCCTGGAGGAGCTCTGCCGTTCTGTGGATTTGCTAATGCTAACAGTTAGCTTCTACTAGCCAAAACATGCTTTGCTCTCCCCTGGACGCTAAATCAACTCAGCCTTCTGCAAACTCAAGCCAAGGTGGGCGAGTCCTAGAATGCAAATTTTACAGTGTGACCCGGAGGACACCAACTTTTTGTGACCTGAGCGTCTATGTTCTTTTGCCGGCTAATGCAGGAAGACTATTATCATGTTCTGCATGGATGTGAAACTCTGCATGATTCGATTGTATTTTAAAAAAACAAACAAATACAAATTTTCTCAGTAAACCTCAACTTTAAGGTATCTTTTACTCACTTGTCTTTCCCACATGATGCAAATTTTCAGATGTCAATTAGCAACTTCTAGGACAACCAAAAGTTACTTTTCTTACTGAAGAGCTTAAAACACTACACACACGCATCGTTGTTGAGAATATGAAGCACAACTGGCAACGCTGGCCTCTTGCCAACGCTACAACCTCAATGTTCCACCAGCATCATCATAGGTTATTTTTTATTTCGGAGCTGCATCCTACATTGATGAAGGTTGCTCTAATATGCTGTGACCCAGCCATGTTCTAAGGTGGTGGAGTTAGTAGCAGGGTCCAAATCCAATGTGAAGGGTCCTTTACAAACTTCCACTTTTCTTTTCTTCAGTCTTCAATTTGCATGTAATATTTTTGTCCCAACAGAACATGGAGGAATAGTGCAATAAGGCCACTGACCTTAAAAGACTTTGTATTTCATATCATTGCACCAACAGGTTCACAAAGACTGACATTGTGAATGCACTTGGCTGGTCCACTGAGCTTTCACTGATGCAGAAATCTCATGCAACAGATTCATTTCCATAATTCTGTTGCATGTTAACACACAATGGTACATCCAGAGAGATATTTGCTGTTATTCTGAGAAACCTGACAAAAACTGGGTCATGTTAGGACATTTTTGCCTTTTCAAATTTTTAGTGCTGCCTGAAAAACAGGAGGTCAAAGCATTTGCATAACACAGAAAACAATAAGGTGTAATATTTATTCATAGAAGCTTTGCAGAACTTCATGTGTGCAAGCCACACTGCTACATCTGCTCCTTCTTACCAATACGTGTGTAAATACGTGCATGGCTTCACATATTCATGGATGTGTGTATGAACATATCAATAACAGTGAAATATGTGCAGCCCACAGACTCCCGGTGAGCCTGGCTTGCACAGCCTGCAGCAGGTCTGCAATATTTGCAATGAATAACTTTTCTATGCATCACAAACTGGGGAACCAAGGAAGAACCTGAAGAGAGAGAGAAAGAAGAAAGGAATACTGAATGAGGGGAAAAGGAGAGACATGGTTGTCTCCTGCAGGAGATGAATATGGAGGATCCTCCGCCCACTCTTACTGTATTTTGCCAGATTTCTTTTCTCTCAATCTACTTAATTATTTTTCTTGCACACCATGCTTCTCAAAAATTAACAGCTTTCTCTCATTCTTGTGATTATTAATCATAATTTATGTTATTTTAAGTCAACTATTCCCTTTTCTTCCTCTGGCAAAATCTACATGAAACCTGCACATTTATGTTCCTGTGGATTTTTGAAGCTGCATAAAACTTCTACAATTTATATCACTGATTTCATTAAATCATTCATGTGAAAAGCTTAAGATTACATTTAAAAGACCTAAAAAAAACTGTAAACCTTCAGCTCTTCTAGTTATGAATTTTTCAAATTTCATCCTTGGAGGAAAACCATATTTTTTAAAACTTTCTTGTAGCCTGTCAAAACTCAAAACATTAGCATCAAAAAGCTAAAAACCTTTAGAGATAACTTGTATGAAAATAATCCAAATGATAGTTTAGACTTTTCTGCTGTGTTAAAACAGATTTTTTTATATAGATGCATTTTTGCCCTGCACACACAGGGAGGGGAAAAACTTTTTTTTTAATAACCTTGAAAAAGAAGCCAGCTGCCACAACACACCCTGCTCTGAGTGGTGGATTCTCTTATTAACGTATATGCTAATATTAATTAGGGTTCTTCTTGCTGGCTGTTCCGTAAAAATCCACAGAAATAATTTAAGGCAGGACGAGCTCCGACTTCCCTGTTGAGCTCTTAACAGAGGTAATGCACACTCAAAAATAACATTACCTTGTATACAATAAATGTAATGCTTATAAATGTCAACGGCTCAGGCATTAATGCATTTTTTAAAAGTCTTGAATCTAATCCCCACATTTATCCCCAAATAACTAAAATTAAATGCAATGTCAAAACTAGTGAGAAAAACAAGTTCTTTTCTAATTAAACCTATAGTGAATCAAAACCTTATATTTAATTTGATCATTTTAAAATGTTTGAGCAGTTTTGATAAAGCTGAAAAACACTAAACACTCATTTTGTTCTCATCTGTCACAATATTTCATAATATTTTGCAGCCGACTCCAATCTCTCCATCCTCTCTTCTTATCATCATCTTTCATTCTGCCGCTCAGAGTCTGCTTATTTATTTATAGGACATATTGTTGCTTCTCTCCTGTGGTTGTGTTGTTTTACGTGTGTGTGTGTGTGTGAGAGAGAGAGAGAGAGAGAGAGAGAGAGAGAGAGAGAGAGAGAGAGAGAGAGAGAGAGAGAGAGAGAGAGAGAGAGAGCGAAAGAGAGAGAAAGGCTGTGCACCAGAGCTCTGTCCTTCACACAAAATCAATTAGTCTCAAACACACACACAGGCAAACATGCACGCGCGCACACATACACACAAAAGTACACATGAAGTGTTATGCTGAGAGAATCATCTCTATTACAGAAAGAAGGATGCAGAGGGGCGTGAGGGTTCCATGTCTCAAAATCAGACCTTGACGTCTCAGATCCTGTATGAACAATTTGGAACAAATTTTATTAAATATATTTTGGGTTTTTATGCCTTAAATTAAAGAAAGTTACTCCAAGAACTATTTAAATCTGTTAATAATCAAGTTTTAAAGAATTTCATCCAAAGGAGTCAGTGGAGATGGTTTTGGACATCTGATCAGGATGCGTCCTGGCTGCCTTCTCCTGGAAGGTTCCCTGGGCACTGTCCACTTGGAGGAGACTCCAGGGATCTACCCTGGAGAGATTAAATATTCTCTCTGGTCTGGGAACGCCTGGGAATCCCCCAGGATGAGGCAGAGGTGTCACTGGGGAGAGAGATGTCAGGGTTTTCCTCCTGAAACCCGTCATCATGGTGGAGATTTCCACTCAGAAGATGATTGTCTGCATTGGGCCTAATCCAACCATTCCCATTTAATTTTAGCTGAAAGCTATTGGAATCATTTGCAGAGAAAATCACATAATTTACAGAGTAATGTAATAAATATTTAAACATTTCATAGCACTTGACTACCTTTTTTCCTCATGTTTTACTTCTTATTCCTCTCTGGGAATAAAAATATTAATGATAATTTCCACAAAATCTACAATGATAAATGAACTCCTTTTAACTTTTCATTATCAGTTATAATAATTATTGTTGGCTGGTCACTAAATAATCACAAGAGAAGATCATCAGAACAAAGAGTGTTTCCTTAGACAGAAACCCAACAAAATAAATCTTCTCTGATTGATTCTGAAGCCTAATTTACATATTTGGTGACTTTTAAGTTTTGAATGATAATTCTTTTTTTTTTTTACATGATAAATTCAGGATTTATTTTCTTCGTGTTTTCTTCAAACATAAAATACAAAGGCTGACACAAAGTGTGACAGAAGATGTTGTAAATAAACATAATACTGACTCGTCAAACATCAGCCGTCCTCGAGTAATCGTGAAACCGTCCATCATTTGAGCGATTGCTTCTTTGTGGTGCTGCAGATTTTTAAATTTACATTTTAATTTCTCTACAAATGGTTAGTGAAGCATGCTACTGCACAGATGAGAAGTTAACTGACTGTAACATATGATCAAAAATCCTCAAGAATACAATTTATAGGCGTAAATAATGAACCTGATTAATCCAATAAAAACTGAGAAACTTCCTCAAATCTGGAGATTTTCAGGTGCATTTAAAACAATAAGGTGAAAATTTAAATCTAATGTTTATACTCTATGTTAAGCTGGAAAATATGCTTTTTTTTAATCCTGTGAAAGTGGCTTGTTGAGATAAAAAAAACTTACCTGTACACTGGAAGAGTCTTCAGGCCATACCTCAAAGCCTCCTCCCAGCGTCCCAGGTGAACAGACGCGTCTAGAGCCATATCTGTAATCCTCAGCTTGTAGAGGTTCTCATCAGGAACGTCAGCATTAACCGCTGCCAACAGATGGCTACAACCCTCCAACATCTCCTCCCAATCTAGACGAAGAATTAAGGAAGAGCGACATTGATCCTGGAAGCCCCCAAACCGAGAGTGGAACTGGAGACCGCCGAGGAAACCCTGAAGTATTTATGAGAACCGCTTTGCATAAAGTTATTAATACCGTTTTATGTAAAGACACAATTAAGCAGTGCCTGTCTTTTCTTCTCTTTTCTGTTATTTTATGATAAAAACTGCTCAGAGCCAGAATTATGAACATGAAAGCACAGCCTCACATTTAATTAGAGTCTTAATTGCTCAGTTAATCATGTCCTAAGTCTCGACTGGCAGCCAGTGTCTGAACTTATCTCCAAGTGGAAAAATTAATACCTCTAGTAGCTTATTTGCATGTTCTATTATGATCTAAGATTATAGCAAGTCAGCAAATTTGTCTTTTGGCATTTTAATTAATTTACTTTACTGCTGAAATGTTAACTCATGCATGCGTTTTATGACCAGGGCGACGATCCGGAGGCGATTCTACGACACGAGCATGTGCATCTGTTAGCTCAAGTCTTATAATCCTTCAAGTATTTGTCTTGTTTTTAAAATTTTGGTACTTATAACACTTTCACACATTTTAATGCAACATTATTTGCACTATTTGCTAAAAATGTTTATTCTTAAAGGGATTTTCCACCTCTAAGTGAAATTTAGTCTGTTACCATATTCCAGAGTTAGATAAGTAGGAAAAACCATTTTGTAACCAGCTCAGTCATTCTCCTAAGCAGGCATTATTCCGTTAGCTTTAGCTTAGCATAAACAATGTAAGTGAATGGTAAAAGCTATGTTAAAAAGTCATGAAATTTTCTCTATAGTGATCCTAATTTTTCTTTGTTACCTCAATAATCATTTTGACTGCAAATGAAAATAATAAATAACACAAAGGAATTACAGGAGCCGATTTAGACTTGGGTCTACATTACGACAAAGCTCCGCAGTAAGCGGCCACTACACGGCACAAGGCAGAGGCGGACTGGCAAGCCGTGAGCTCTGGAGAATCCCAGAATGGCTGGTGTGCTCTATGGCCAGTGGGTGTGGTCTGGGCCGTTGTCGTAGCCCAGAAAGTCCCCTACGTCTTCTGTCATGTACTCAGCCATTTTTAGATCAACTTACTATGCTGTTCCTTTAAAACACTGTACTGGGTCTAAGCCTAATATTCACAGATTTGTGTTTATGGAAGTATGTGTCTTTTTGAATTTGAATGATTGATGCTAGCTGTTACCATTCACTTTCATTATTTATGCTAAGCTAAAGCTAACTGAATACTGCCTGATTAGGAGAATGCCTGGGCTGGTTAGAAAATGATTTTTCCCACTTATCTAACTCTGGAGGAAACTACATTTCACTTAGGGGTGGAACATCCCTTTAGGTCCTGTTCCTTGTAATACTTTTTTGTAATATTAGTGGCATAGAAACTTTTTAATTGGGTTATTTTAAGTGATCTTTTGTTGGTTTAGTTTTGGTGAAGCAGAGAAGTGTGGAGGAAAAAGTAATACCCAATTCTAATGTCTTAGCTATTTAGGCTCATCAGGGTTGATAAACTGTAACAGAGCCCTCTAATCTAAAAAAAAAACGTAAAAAGCACATCATGTACAGCATGAACTCATTACTTTCCTTTAATTATTTCATAAAATCGTATCAAGGGGAGCAAGATTGAAACTAATAAAAAAGGTTAAGAACTGATGAATTTTCAGTGTCTTGTTTTATCTGGCTCAGGGGATATTAAATAGAACATTCAAGGTAAAGGATTCTGGACTCTGCTTTCAGTCCTTCCAGTCTCGGCAGAGCCTCCTTCAACAGCCGCCATTTCTCTCCTTCCCCTGACAGCATGAGTCCATCCTGATAAACAAGGGGGGGGGGGGGGGGGGGGGAGTGGACAAAAGTGTTAACTAAAAACACACTGATGGTGCAAATCTGAAGATTATGCATGTTTACAAAGCACAAATGAGAGATGAGATGGCGAAAAACAGAGAGGTGAATGTGTTTAATTTAATGTCAATGTGAAAGTGTGACAGATTATGCAACATTTGAGAAAGAAGAGTTCAGCAACAATCCTTAGATGACATTTACATTAGCATGCTTGTATAAAAGTATGCAGTCAGTTTCCTCAAAGTTAAGCTCTCTCTATGCACGCACACACACACACACACACACACACACACACACACACACATACAACATAACCCAAAAGACATCCCGCTGGTGTTTTGATGTCAACAGTCATCTGTTGTCATGGCAACTTAAGTCACAACATGCAGACTGCCATCATCAGCTGGAGATTAAAGAAAAAGAGTGTGTGTGTGTGTTTCCTGCAACACAAAGGTCAGCTGGATAAAATGAATGCGGTAGTCCCAGAAAACAACTCACTCTTAGTTTATCTCAAACACACACACACACACACACAAAGGCATTAGTACATTATGTTTTAGATTTGCTGTGCTGTGGAAGTGTCTCATAGGCTGCAGCATAAAAAGATCAAAGCTGGAGGCAAAGGTGACAACTGCAGAAACAAAAAGATGAAGGGAGTGGGGAGAAAAGGAAAACAGACAGACTGTGTGATACTGGAGCAGGAAGATAGAGCAGGTTGGATGGATGGAAAAGAAAAGTGCAGCTGAAAGACAAGATAATTTTTCTCATTTTTCAGTAGGTGGCCAGACAGACAGAGGGAGGGAGGGAAGAGGTGGAGCGTGACAGAGTGACAGAGAGGAAGAGGAGGACAGCAAGAGATAAGAATGAATGTCAGAGTGAAGGAGTGGGAAAGGGTAGGGGACAGGAGAGGGTACACTGAGACATGTTATGCACCGATAACATGATGTGAGCAGCGTAACACAAAGTGTGTGTGTGTGTGTGTGTGTGTGTGTTTGTGTGTGTGTGTGTGTGTGTGTGTGTGTGTGTGTGTGTGTGTGTGTGTGTAGGAGACAGAAAAGGGATGGGTGGGGATGATCAAACTGTCAAGATAATATTAGCAAATGAGAAAACTAGATTAAGGATTGGATCAAGCCAGTAATTTAAAAAAGTGCTTCATTTATTATTAAAGTGAGCGTAGAAATGACAGTTAGATAGGATAATGGCTAAAGTCATCTAAGCGATGGAGCAGGAGATCAGCAGTAATGAGAGCTTTGCTCTGTTCTGTTGTGGCGAAGAAGGAGCAGAGCTGAGTTCCAATCCTCACCTATGATCACAAGAGTTGGATCATGACTGCAAGAACGAGATACAAGTGGCTGGAAGAGGCTTCCTCCGTAGGGAGATGGAGCTCATCCTTAGAGAGGAGGAGAGTCTGCTCCTCTGAATCAAAAGAAATCACTTCAGGTGGTTTGGACATCTGGTTGCCGACCTTTGGAGGTTTTCTAGACATGTTCCACTGGAAAGAGGACCCCACTCCCAGAACCAGAACTCACTGGGGGGAGTTTCCTCTCAGGATCCTCCAAGAGGAGAATCACTGAGGGGAGGGATGAATGGGCTTCCCTCCAGGACCTGTTACCTCTTCACCTGGATAAGTGTTGGAGGGTGGAAGGAAGGAAGGAAGGAAGGAAGGAAGGAAGGAAGGAAGGAAGGAAGGAAGGAAGGAAGGAAGGAAGGAAGGAAGGAAGGAAGGAAGGAAGGAAGGAAGGAAGGAAGGAAGGAAGGAAGTTTTGTTTTGTTTGTGGTAATGTTTTGCTTTTGAATTGTTTTCTCTTCTTAACTCTGTTATCTTGCTTTCTATTTGTTGGATTGTCAGAGGACCCGTTCAAAAACGAGATGCTACATCTCAAGCGGTTAATCCTCTTAAAAATAAGTTTATACATTTATAAATAAATAAATAAGAAAGAAATAAAGAAAGAAATAAAGAAAAAAATAAAGAAAGAAAGAAAGAGAGAGAGAGAGAGAGAGAGAGAGAGAGAGAGAGAGAGAGAGAGAGAGAGAGAGAGAAAGAAAGAAAAAGAAAGAAAGAAAGAAAGAAAGAAAGAGAGAAAGAAAGGAAGGAAGGAAGGAATGGTGGGTTTATGGCTTTGTGAGTGGGTGGTTGGGTGAATGGATGTATGAGCAGATAGATGGACGGGTGGATGGTGATGGATGAATGGACGGATGGATAGATAGACAAGCAGGTGGATGGAAGGGTAGTGTTGTGCCTGAACAAGTTCATTGAACGATCGTTCGTGAACTCCCTCTTCAAGAATGCTTGCTCCCTCTTCAGGTTAAAAGTCTGCACTACATTTGAATTTGAATCAGCCATTGCTATTGGCTAAGCAGTGATATGTGATGTCAGCTGCACTTCGCTGTGTCAGGTATAACAACAGCCGAATTTCGGCCACAACTCTGTGTCTGTGCCATTCTCACAACGCCTGGCAACATTTTCATCTTTATACCTAAGTTGAAATTTTATAACAGATTTTAAAATTTCTGAATTACACACGACTCTAAAAAACCCAAACACGTTTCTACCTCAGAACATTCACACCTGTGCGGGCAGTGTTGTTGTAATCTCTGTGTTTCTGACCTCTTCTGGTGACTCGCATCGCTGACAGTGGCATAAAAAATGGTACTGGTCCTCCAGCTGTTTCTGTCGATCTTCCGTCAGGGACAACGTCTCGATGTAACTTATAGTCAGCTAGAAGCAAAGACAACATGAAAATTAACACAGGAGAAGCTTTAGTCACAGACCTAAGGGATTTATTTATGTAGCAGCCATAGTTGTGTGTAGTTCAGAGAAGCTGGATAAAACTTAAATTTGAGCAAAATTGAGTGAGGAGGAAATTATGCAGCAGTGTGTGGGTGTGTGCGAGTGTGTTTTAGTCCAGATGGCTTGGGTGCATCTCATTACATAAAGTCACAATGCATCTCATTACACGGTCACAAGGGATGATGAAAAAGTGAAGAAACACTGCCAAGTTAGGAGCCGTCAGCCTGTCTGTGTTACTGGGTTTCACTCAGGTTTCCTTTAATACCATTAAAAACACGGCACGCCTATAAAAATATACAGGGATGGATCTGTTCATCACAAATATGATTATTATTTTAAGATAATGTTGTTTTCAGAATAAAAAATCATTAGTGGCATCGTAAATAACAACAGCCAATAAAAGTCAAATCAATAAATATTGTTCATAAAGTGCAGGAGCATAAAAGCAGGCGTGGCACGACAGACGATAAAACCGCATTAATGATCCGCATCGTTAACGCCGTCTCTTCCTCCTCACCTCGTCTCCAGGGCTGATATCCTGAATGGCTCTGAGCTGCAGCTCCGTTCCCTCAAACACCATCACACAGTTGGGCCTACAGTCATGGTTTAATAGAGACAAACTGATGCAGAGGAGACAAGAAGCAAGAGGGAGAACGGGCACCAAGGGGTGGGGGAGGAAGAGTGAGGAAGACAAGCAATGAAGAGGGGGGAAGATGAGAACATGTTATTTATATGCACATAAATGATTGTCTTTTAAATAAATTCTACAATAATTTGTGTTGACAAATTTTCTTCATGTGTCGTTAAATATCCCAAAATACAATGAATACTCCTCCAATTGTGTCAAAACAGAAGCTTTTATTTCATTCCAGCATTTATTCTTGAGTCGAAAAAAGGTAGAATGCCTTCTCCAGGTCAGGGACGAGGTCCTGCCTCAAGTGGAGGAGTTTAAGTATCTCAGGGTCTTGTTCACGGGTGAGGGAACGATGGAGCGCGGGATCAATAGGCGGATTGGTGCTGCATCTGCAGTGATGGGGGCGTTGTACCGGTCTGTCGTGGTGAAGAGAGAGCTGAGCTGGAAGGCAAAGCTCTCAATTTACTGGCGGATCTATGTTCCTACCTTCATTTATGGTCACGAGCTTTGGGTAGAGACCGTCCATGTTGACATTACTGTGAAGGGGACAGGACCACGGCTCTCCGGAGTGAATGCAGCAGTGAGGTCACTAAGGTCTGCAGAATATGGTAATCTGAAAATACCTCATGCAATCTCTAAATCAGGTGAGGCAGCTTTCAGCGTGTGTGCCCAACATTTTGGAACTCCCTGCCAGAAGAGCACCCACTTTGAATAAACTCAGTTAAAAACTTTTATGATACTCTTATGATTAAGGAGCTTATATGTTTATTGATTTTATTTATTGGTTTTATTTCACTTATTTTGTTTTTTTTATCTTATTTTGATAATATTTTTAATATTCTCTTAACTGCTTTTGCATCTGTACTGTGCTAATGTACACATATTGAGAAGCATGTACACATACTTATTGGAGTGTGCATGCAAATGAATGTATGTGTTTGAACAAGTAGGCCCGTCGTGAAGTGCCTGTCTGTGTATGTATGCATGTATGAAGGGATGTATAGACATATACAGTCTGATATGTGTGAATATGATCTTAATTTATATTGGGGTCTACACGTTTTTATGCTATTTTTCTGTAGCCTATTCACGTGTATTGATATGGAGTGAAGCACATTGCATTGCCATTTATGAAATGTACTATATAAATAAAGTTTGGATTGATCGATTGATTAAAACTTCTTTTCTCAAATGTTAATTATCACCACAACCTTCAGTCTCCAAAAATAAAAAATGAAGATGACTTAACTCCTAGCCTTAGCTGGATAAAATAAAGTGAAGGCAATGATATTTGTTGCATGATATCATACAGCTTCAATGAACCCAAGGAAAGGTGAGATCTCTCTTAACTCTAAAGTACTTGATGAGTGTGTCTCCTTCAGTGTGATGAGAAAGTAACTGTTATTAAAGAGCTCCCCCCTCACACACATAAAAAGACATTTAATATCACTGCACACATGGCTGGGAAAAAACACTGGGGAGGTTTGTGTGTGTTTTACATCCCCCTCCATTACTGCAGCTATCGTTTATCATATTCAGCAAAACAATGGGTGCATGAGATTAAGAGTGCGTGTTCAGCCTTTGTAAAACCATCAATAACACCCCTGGCTTTGCTCTACAGCGGAGAAGTTGCAGGTTGCATATCAACTAGTCATCAAGCTCTCCAAACGATGCTTTTATCTGATGGAGAGCAGCTCATTAGCATACTAATTAGATTAATTGACTAAATCTCACACAAACAATATCTGTTGCTGTTTGAAGTCGGATGGACCGTGACATGAGAGAGAACTGTCTTCTGTCTAAACTTCCAGCTGATAATAGACCTATTTCATCATGGCAGACATTTTGGTTTGAAGAGGAAAGCACAGGTGTATTAATGAGGACTTCATTCTATTGAGGAGTTTGGATGTTTGATTTGCAGAACGACCAGCATGCACAGCTGCAGAAGTGGAATACAGCCCTCATGAGCGCACCTGTGCTTTTCCTACTCCTACAAGTCAAACATCTGCTGGGCAGTGTGCAATCACATGGATTAAAGGCAGCAGTATACTTACTAAATGTAAACTGTGTCTTAAAATTAGTTTTATCCTTAGAACCATTTTGTGTTCGTGTTTTGTGTTCGCATCGTCCATGCGGTGATAGATTAATTCCCAAAAAGGTGTTGAATTTTAAATATTTTTGCCATATTTTATTACAATAATAACCAGAAAATGCTCTTTAAAGTAACAATAGATAGTTTTAAAATTCAATCTAGAGCTTTAACATTGATCTCAGTGATTGTTGAGTTAGAAACTTGACCAGTTTCATATCTGACACCACTCTGCAACCCTCTGATGGTCAAAAACCACACTAGATAGTTTTGTGGAGCGAGTAGGTGTTCTAGGGGAAGCATCAGCGGCGCGGAACGTCAGTGGAACAGCGGTGCTTCAAACAGAATCCATTATAGTCTATGGTGATTCAAACCAGCCGCGACGCAGCAATTTTCAGATGCATCCCAGAAGCGGCGCACCACGCTGCTAAAGATGGAATCAAGTTCTATTTTTGCCACGAGCAGCTTCTGGGATGTATCAATTTCCGCAGTTAGCATAGGGCTAGACAGAAAATCACACTCGGTTTTAGTGTAAAATGCCCGGTAATTTTCAAAATAAAAGTCTATTGCAGCGATGCGATTTCATATCTATGTAGATTACATCTATACGTGTGACCTCACGGCTTATTTACTTACCGCATCGTTCGAGAAGTGCAGTGGTGTGTTTTTCATGGCTTTAATCCTGGCAGTGGAGAGGAACAACATTATATATGACATCAAACAGCGATGTCACACATGAGTTCCTTCTTTTTGGTTTAAGGCGGATGGCATAAACAAACCGTGACCTTTGAAGTCTCGAGGGATTTTGTGATCTCGCGAGTCCAGCGAGGAGCGCAGCGGTGAAGCCGCTTTGCAGTTGAGATTCTCCTGGTGTGCACTGGCAAGCAGCGAAAATCGCGAGTAAACCGTTCCGCTGCTGTTCCGCGACGCTGATGCTTCCAGTGTGCAGTAGGCTTTATACCTGCATTATGGTTGTTAGCTGTAATGCTAGCGATTAGCTTTTTCAGTTTGCCAATTGTCAATAAAAAGCACAAGAAGAAGAAAAAGAAGTTTGCTTTTTCTGTTGGCATCATGCAGAGCCTGGAAGTAAAAGTAAGAGTAATGTCTTTGGAGGTGAAACAAAGAGCTAAAACCAGAGTGAACATCGGCGCGGCCTACACTAGTTTGAGTGAGCTAAAGGAGGCTACAAAATCACGGACTGATGGTGACCTGGCTTTGTTGCTACTGGAATTGTAAGTAATAATATTTTTTGTCTAACAGTGTGGATCTTTTTACTTCGTGGTTTATTTTAGTATTAGTTGGCTCATGTTAGCACTAGCTACAGCAGGCTGCAGCAGGGTTGTTAAGGTAGTTGTAATTCCACTTTCAACCAATAGCCAGAGGAGCTGGAAACTCCTCGATGTCACTTTAACAGAATTAGTACTTTCCTGAAAAAAACCTGCTGTATGCATGTATTCTCTACGTGTTTTCTCTAAATACTGCAGCTGGCAAGCTGCACTTTTATTTCTGTTTATTACTGTTTAAATGTTAAAGGAGTCATCACCTGAAATCTTCACTTTTCCACTTAAAAACATGTCTATAATGGCTTCCTAATGATTTTTCACTGGCTGAGAAGCCGATATTTAACATTGATGCGTTTGTTTTAATCTTGCCTTCTTCAACCAGCTCACATGCACCCCACGAGCACGCTCACTCCAAAACGAGAACTTGAGTTCTGGCCGTATATGCCGACACAAAGGCCGAATATAAACAAATATGAACCAGCAGCAAACAAACCAGCACAACAAAGCTCATTTCATAACGTGAAACGCATAAATTGTCTTACCGTTGACGTCTCATGTTATAATCCGTGTTATGGGAAAAAAAACTCCGATCGGTTTGTGTATTCCATCTTCACAACAGCATAAGAGCCGATGCCTGGCTGTTAGCTTGCTTTGTCCCAACTCAACAACAAGCGAGGGCGCCATTACGCATGAGGCGAGGCTCGGGCTCGTAAATACACGGTTAGATCCCGTAGGTCACTGCCAGGTCGGGTTCAGTTATAACTTCTGTTGTTTTGGAGCGAGTTGCTGAAGCCGCGTCCTGCTTCCTTCCACCAATCAACACGCTCCTCAGTCCCGCGCTCAGCCGAAATATCGCATGTGATCTCGCGAGAAAATATGCCCTTTACAATAAAGAACTAAAAAAATCAAATTTTTTAGTTATTTTTCCAATACAATTTACTTTAATGGTCTAAAAGACTATAATAGGACATAGATATCCCCGGTATTTAGGTGATGACTCCTTTAAATTAAAATTAACAATCTTTTAATAATTTCTGTTTATCAGTCAAGCATCAGGATGTAAGTAGATCTTGGTGATCTTTGTATTTTAGTTTTCTACTGTGAAGATTTGGTTGTAGCTACAGACGAGTTTAAAAGGCTCTGAGGTGGACGTGGACAACATCGTCAAAATCATACTAGAATATTACAAGGGATAATACAGCTAAAGAAACAAGTAAAAAAAACAAATATTTTTTATTAAAGCTTGCAAGTAGTAGTATTTAGTCCAAATTTGATGATTTTTATTTTTTGTAGAATTGGTTATTGCATGGTGAAGTACCGCCTTCTGAACTATACTCGGTCATATGATCAACTATTGTACACACTAGAATGTAAACATGTTGTAATGTTAGATCAATTCAGACATTTTTTAAAATCACCCATGATATTATGATTTATATCAACATACGAGCTCTTAGGACAGGTTACCTCCACGGTTGAGAAGAATTACTACCAGTTATCAATTTGAGTTTGAATAATTTTGCTCCTGATAGAGAACTCATGAGGGTTTCAGATCAAATTTCCAACAGTCCAATTAGCACCGAGGAGAAGCGGTGAATAAAACACAGAGAGAGAAGCAAAAAGGCAGCTAATGGGGAAAAAAGAGTTTTGAAGTAAGGCAGATAGAAAATGATCAAGAAGGAAAGAGAGCGAGAACTGAGGTGCAGGCTCAGCAGAGTAATCCCCCTTCCTTTAGGAGACCCATGGTTACTAGGCAACCCAAAATATGAATAGGCAGGGGACTATCCTGTGAACGAGCCCATCATTTATGGATGAGTTACAACACAAATCACACACACGGACACGCGCCGTTTGGCTGAGCTTTAGTAACGCCACTGTGACCATCTGACTTCTCCACACCGGCCAGATAAACTGGCTGGGATACCTGTGGGGGGTGTGTGTGTGTGTGTGTGTGTGTGTGTGTGTGTGTGTGTGTGTGTGTGTGTGTGTGTGTGTGTGTGTGTGTGTGTGATTCAATCTCACAACCCAGACAACAACTATTTCATCAATCACACATCCGTTAGAGTCTCAGCACACTCTGGTTTCTCTTTTTCCCAAGCAGGGTTACGATACGCCTTCAAGTTTTCACCTCGCAAAAAAAAATCTCCTCTTTTCCTCCCCTTTGCTTCAAACTTCAAAGAACTGTCAGGACAGTGCGAGAGGCACAGCGAGGGCTTTGAAAGTGTGTGGGTGAGGGGCTGAGGGGGCAGGTACCGCATCTCCCCAAGCTGCATTTAAATTCTGTAAAATTCACCAGACACAGGCAGGACGAGCTGCAGTAAAATTAACAACATATCTCAGGTGTGTGTGCGCTTCTCACAGCGATGACCTGTGTGTCTATGTACGTGTTTAAATGTGTGTTACCTTGGATACAGCCCCACTCCAATCTCCTGCAGCTCCCCGTCACTGATGGTGAAACAATTACACGTCACCTTAAAGACAGAAAGAGGACAGAAATGGTTGAGACAAAAGAAAAAGTGATAATTTGTTAAACTGAGGGTGTCAACGTTCTCTTTTTTCATTTGTTGTAAACATTTTTATGGCACATGCTCAGTGACACGTTCCTGATAGATGAGATTACTCTGAGTACTTTCAGTTTTTTTAAACACGTTGAACAAAATTCAAGCAAAACGACACGGCAAACTCTTGCAAATGTTTTGAGACATTTTGAAAACTGCTTTGCAAATGTTCATAATTTGTAAACAGCATCTCCACCCCAGTGAGTTACTGGTTTATCTTTGTTAAAGCATAAACCGCAGCTGCAGATAGACCCTGAGTACTTGTGTGAATAAACCCACCAAAACACATCAGGGTGGTCTGTGTGATTTAGGAGGAAAAACACCAGGAATGAGTCAATTAGCCAGCCTGAGCTCTCAGACGACTGACATGAAATTTCAAACTTGGGAGAGAGAAATGGTTTGTTTGTTTAAACTAGCAGAGTCGGTGCACACATGCTTTAAATAATTAAACACCTGCAGAAGTCAGGAGAAAAAAAGCATACATAAAGACTCAAAAATAACAATTACCCAAATAAATTAAAATAAAACCTTAAAAAAAATATAACCATCACAGTAAAAGTGTCAGTTACTTTGCTTATTGCTGCTCATAATGAGCTCAAATGTGTGGAAAACACATTTATATAACTAAAACTTTGACAAAATTAGTATTCAGCTCACGTCTCGTCTGACAGACAGAACAAAAGCTGCAGACAAAGACTGGGAGGGTTGGGATTTACAGTGAGCTACAGACAAATGTTTTACTTTCTCGCTGATTTTCACATCAAAACCAGAACTGATCTGAGTGATCGGATTCAAATCTGCAGTTGTACCAAACATAAGATGGACCAGACCTCAAGGACCTGCAAGTCGGTACTAAACGCGCTCACAGTGATCAAATCCCATTTTTGTCTTTCACTCAAGCAGGAAACTGTTCTTTCATCACCACATGAAAGACAACCCAAATAACAGAATTACAATTTGGTCAAAAAGGAAATAATAAAAAATAAACATTCTCCCTTCTCCTTTAGGACATATTTACCGACCACAATATGTCGCATGGAGCAGCAATAGTTCTGGCTATTAATTATTAATCAGCATACAGGCCCTCCATAAATAAACTCTCATTCCTTTAATAATAAGGCATTCTATATTTATGAAATGTGCAACACAGAAATACGTCTGTTCACAACTCTTTGTGTTCCAGATGTTGAAATGCAGCTGCTGCAGGAACTGAAACAACCAGTAAAGGTGTTATGACTTTTTATGGGGGGAAAAATCCACCTACATCAATTTAATATATGTATGAGAAAATGAGTCTACATATGTCAGAAATGACTGAGATAACTGCTCTGTTCCACCTCTCAGACGGTGCATTTTTCTGCATTTTTCCACATTTTCATGACAATTCATCCCCCTCTGTTCAACCTTCAGTTTACGCCTTTTTCTTTTAAACACCCAAAGACATAATCCAGTGACCTTTGATCTCTGTCAAATTCATACCAACACATACAGATTTAGAGAGCAGCTTGGTCTTCCGTGGAAATGTTTTCAGTTCGTGTTCACAGTGGATTTTGAAGTTTGACTACAGTCATTATTCCGCTTTAAAAACCATTTTCTTTCAATCTTCTTTGTTTAAAGATGATGCGTGGTGTTACGACTGCTCATCCAGGGAACATCACAACAAATGGAACAAGATTTTAAATAAAACTGGATTATTTGGTCAGGTTTTTTTTTTGGTTTACAAAATGAGGGTGCCTTGGCCCCAACTCTGAAATTTGAATAAACAAACCACAAAATGTGGCAGGACCTCTCCAATACATAAATTATGAATAAAACAAAGTCTTAAACCAATAATAAACTTACAAACGTTCAACCACAACAGTACCGGCACCAACTTGTCTTGGTAGTAATTAAAAATGTCATACACAACATTAAAAGGGCCAAATATTCACAAAATTACTCCCAGACAACTACTCAGATTAAATCACAGTCATGTTCATTGATGAGTAAACTGAACCTAAATAAATGTGAGTGGAAGAGCAAACCAAAGTGTGCAGAAGTCATTGATTCATTCATAAGGGTGATGGTGGCAGGAGTTAAGTGGCCGCCTTGCAATCGGAAGATCGCAGGTTCGTGACCCGCTCAGTCTGTCGCTGTCGTTGTGTCCTTGGGCAAGACACTTAACCCACCTTGCCTGCTGGTGGTGGTCGGAGGGACCGGTGGCGCCAGTGCACAGCAGACCCCGCCTTTGTCAGTGTGCCCCAGGGCAGATGTAGCTATGATGTAGCTCATCCCCACCAGCGTGTGAATGGGTGGATGACTGATTGTGTTGTGAAGCGCCTTGGGGGGTTGTAGAACCCTAAGAAGGTGCTATACAAATACAGGCCATTTACCATTTAAAAGGAGATGATGTACTGCTAAAACCAGAGACAACAGAAATTGGCTTTTTTTACCCATAACTGATATACCGATAGAGTCTAATACATATATAAACCAATACTGATAGATGTGGGTCCCCCCTCATAAAAATAGAAAATCTAAATCATTTTAGGTAACTAATATCAGATCTCCTATCATGCATACTTAAACTTTAACCATTGTCTGTAAAAAAAAAAAAAAAAAAGACAACTACTTTAATTAAAGTTTGGCCATGAAAAAAGTACCATATTTGTTTTGACTCACAGCATCTGAATCACATTTTCCCTGAGATAATCCAGACAAATGTTCTCTACACAGGGCAAATGTTTAGTTCTTAACAAGTTGTACCAAACAAACAACAATATCTCAAAAACTATACCTCAGATCTGTCATATTTTGACATTTTGATTGAGAGGAGGAGCAGCTGAAGAGTTTGATGTATAATATGTGCATGGTATGTGAAGCTGTGTGATTAAAAGGATAGAAAACGATCATTTCCGATATTACATTTTAATGCTGATGATATCAAACATTAGCTAAAACATAAATGTCACCTTCTGTACCAGATTATTAGCCTAGAAATCTAAACAGACAGTAGTCGAAGCAAAATGATTTTGCACTGCATGTCTAGCCACGCCCCACCTCAGCAGGTCTAACATTGGCCCAATCAGTTTTTGTGTTATGCCAATCACAGTGCTCTATCGGTTTGGGATGACACGAGGGAGCGGAACAACAAAGATGGCGGCGGTTCTTTTGAAACGGCTTTGCCATCAACTTTGGACTATTTAGATTTGGGCTTTTCTTTGAGCCAGGAGCAGATAAAGGTACTTAAAGATGTGGTTCACTCGTTTAATCAATACATTTGCAGTGGTCAGCTGGAGGTGAAAGTAGATTCAGACGGCAGAATTTGGAATCTTATGATATTTGGACATCTCGCCTTGGATTGGATAACAGCAACTCTACCACTGACTCCGTTTGCTCTGTACCATGGATGTTTTATCTCCACACCTCCGTCAGTGTGCCCCAGGGCAGCTGTGGCTACATTGTAGCTCATCATCACCAGCGTGTGAGCTTGTGAATGTGTGTGTGAGTGGATGAATGATACACTGTAGTGTAAAGCCCTTTGGAGTCCTCAGCTAAACAAGTGTGGGTCATTTAAATAACACAAACCTAAAGGACTTTTGCCGTGTTGTAGCGTTGCTAATGCTAACGGTTAGTTTCTACTAGCCGAGACGTTTCCAAGATTCGAAACCAACAACAGCCTTCCTTGTCACGAATTAAGATGGGTGAGTCCATGAACACTAAGTGACAGTGTGACGCAGATCTGTCAGGCTTTTCAAATCCTAGAGTTTGACCGTCTGTTTTCTATCAGAAGCTAAAGCAGGAGATAGGTGTAGGAGACTATTTTCATGTTCAGCCTGCATGAAAAAAAATGGGGTTTCAGCGATCTACACCATTAAGTCCTTTATTTAGAAAAAGGATGTATTTATGCCTTCTTTGACAATGTATGGCGGACTGCCCCATTGACTGACATCCAAGAGCATCACACTGTTCATTGTCCAATAGCATGCAGAGACAGTTCAAAAGACAACCGTAGATTCCGCCCCACGACTGAGCTCTGTCTATGGGTCGTGGCCAGACTAATATATATAGGAAGATGGCTTGCCAGGCTACCAGATTATAGCTCGAGGCTTATTTTCATATGCACTCCCTTTGCAGGTAAAAAATACAACATATTTAATAATAATATTATATTCATCTAGACAAATCAGAACAGTATTGTATCTAACAAATGTTCCTTGCGTCATAGGCTGCAGCAAGACTGAAAAGCACAATTGCTGAAAGCTGTTCTTGCATTGTAGAGATTAATTATAATAAATTTCACAGTGCTGGGGAGCTGCCTGGAGAAACCCAGGGCTACTGTTTGTTTGGACAAAGTTTAAAGAGTCAGAATGTTTATAAATCAGAGGATTTTAGCCAATCCTAACAACCAGGAGCAAGCAGAGGCTCTAACAAAGGCATACACTGAACGTACAAAACAAAACCCACAAAGTACTATGACTGAAAATTATATCAGTTCCTTAAACTGGTGATATAAGATCCTTTCATATAAACAATAACAGTAATTTTGATCATAAATAATAATGTAGACAAAGGATTTTCCATTAACAGAAAATAAAAAGTATCCTTTACCTTTAAAAGTGTTATACAATGGATGAAGATTTGCACCACAGCTAGGTGAACATATGGTCCATCAGTAACCATGGCGATGGCTGTTTCCTTTATTTGACAAGAGCCTCCTACAGTTTACCTGTTTATTTATAACCTCCCTGTTAATAACAAATGCCCTCTACTAATGTGAGGGGGGGTTCATATGAGGTGACACGCTGGTGAAGTGTTGGCAAGGAGAGACCAGTTCAGAAAAGATGCCAGAGGGAGATGAATTATGGTCTGCAGAGCTGCCATCTATCCATCCCGGGTGAATGAATTGAACTACACATGATGAAAAGACAAGAAAAATACTTTTTTTGTTGTTGTTGTGAGGATTACAGACTTGATCTGATTCAGGTATCATCTCACCTACTGTGGAGAATTCTGATTTACTGCTTATGAACAAAAGATGTGGAGGCTTACATTTGGACGGGAACGATCTTCCTCTGAACCGTCTCAGTAATGTCAATTTCTTTCTTCTCATCTATTTTTCTGCTTGTCACACACAATATTTCTACTGATTATGTTTGGGTGCAGGTCGTAGACGTGACAAATGTGACATATGAAGACAGACAGAGGGAAGACAGACGAGAGAAAGAAAAGTGTGATGTGGAAAATAAAAAAGAGGATCAAAGATGTCAAACTCCAGTAAAAACGAAATGAACTCTGGATTAGATGCTGCACTTTAGTTTGAATTAGCTCCGGTGGCCTAGTGGTATGAGTGTCCGCCCCGGGACTGGGAGATCGGGGTTCAAATCCCGGTCGGGTCATACCAAAGACTTTGAAAAAATGGGACCCAATGCCTCCTTGCTTGACACTCAGCACTAAGGGGTTGGATTGGGGGGTTAAACCACCAAATAGTTCCCGAGCGCGGCCACAGCTGCAGCTCACCGCTCCCCACCACTGGGATGGGTCAAATGCGGAGATGTAATTTCACCAGTGTGTGATGATGACTTGGGACTTTAACTTTAAATAATAGTTTGAAGTAACAAGAATGAAATGTGAGTTTGGTACAGTGGGGAGTGGGTGGTCCTCTCAGATCAAGCCATTAGGTTTTGGGTTGCGTTGTCCCGTCATACCGCAAAAAAAAATCACAATAAATAAATGCAAGTGGAAGGTTCAAGTCTTTAATGTTGCTGGAATTGGTTCAATTACTGTCACTACAAAGGCGATCAGGCCCAATCAAAGGCCAGAAATCTGTGTGTGTGTGTGTGTGTGTGTGTGTGTGTGTGTGTGTGCGTGTGTGTGTGCTCTGATAAAGTATTCATGACCTAATCACAGTGCTTTCATCTCTCTGTAGACAGGCTGACAAACAACAAAAACAACAAGGCTAAACATCATATTCTCACTCAGTTTGACACCACTGCTACATTTATAGCACCTAAAAGGTTGATTAAATATTCAAACTGCGTCTTTTTTTATTTATACAATACTGCAAACATTAGAGTTTTAAAATTTAACAAATGGATTCATGCATTAAACAGTATAATACAAATATTAAAGTTTTTAAATTCCTGATCTAATATCCATCCCTTTTTTTTTTCTCGGCTCGTGCATTTATACCCCTGAGCTCTGTTTCTTTGAAGAAATTCCCCCATTGCAGCCTGATTAGTTGATGTTGCGATGCGTCTGCCTCTTGAATTTAGAAAAGCTCTGAAGTGGACTTTAATTTGAGGCGCTATTAACTGGCGATCTCTCAGACCGGTGATTCTAATGATCTTATTTTCTGCTGCAGAGGGAACTCAGTGTCCCTTGTTTAGTGAGACAGTCCTTTTAAAGCCAATTTTCTCGTTGTCAGAACAGTTTCTAAAACTGCAGATAAAAAAATTTTCCAACTGTACAAGACAGAGGGGGTTGTTTCTTTTAACTTAGAATAACAGTTTTTATTATAAAATAGATTATCGTAGATGTCAAAGTGAGAATATACTGTAGATTACTGATATCTTTTCAAAGTTTAAATGTCACAGTCGTATTGGACATTTGGACAATTCACAGTTGTGTTTCAAAGAATCCAACAGTACTATTTAAAATAAACTAATGATAGCCAAAACTCAACTCTCTTCTGCACCTGTAGACTGGTATTTTGGCCACCAATTGTCTTGTTTTTGAATAGTTCCTTCTCCAGATGTTTCAGCTCTTTCCACAGATGTTCAATAAGATTTAGACCAGAGCTCATAGAAGGTGGTGAAGATTCTCAGTCATCCAGGTCATGGTAATCCAGGGGTTCAAATGAAGGCAACTGGACCTCTTTGGTTTCTTGAAGACGTTTCGCTTCTCATCCAAGGAGCTTTGTCAATTCTGACTGAAATATGGGAGGGTCGAGCTTATAAACTGTAGCTTGTTGCTCAACAAGCAGCATCTGCCTGTGAATACCCCTCCTCCCTACCTCTTGATGAGTCGTTAGCATCGTTAGCCTCTATTGTTTGGGAGTCGTTGTGTTGATTAGATGCAGGAGGATGTGAACTGGACTGAAACTGTTTTGGAATTTGGTTCAAAGCTGCATTGTAGGTGCTGGAAAGGTGAAACCTGAGTCCTCCTCCTCTATTTAAGGATGGTTTCTCCATTTTGACTTTCATTTGAACCCCTTGGAGCTCATAGAAGGTTAAACGCTTAGTTCTGAGTCATGTTTGAGTTTTTTTGGTTTATTTCCCAGTTGGAGGGCCCATGACCAAGCCTTCCGGAACTTGGGCAGCAAATTTGGACCCTAAAAAGATTCAAGACACTCAGAACCAAATGTAGCAAAGACACCCCAGAACAAAACTAAGCCTCCTTAATGTTCCATGATAAGATGATGGTTTTTGCTTAATTCGTGATCTGTGAACATAGAACTTTTACGGTTTGCCCAAAAAGAATTCTCCACTTTGTGTGGAACATGTTCCATGTGGTACATACCCTGATACCAAACTGCACTGTGACTACATTTCACCCTTTAAATTGTCAGACTGAAGACACCTATGATGGTAAGTCATCTCGGGGACCATGTTGGTTCCTGTATTTATAAAGAGCCTTCTCGAATTCTACAACCACCCAAGGCGCTTTACAACACAGGCATTCACTCATTCATACGCACTTACACACTATGGAACTAATGGAAGTATCAAGCTTGTTTAGAATTTGTTCATAATTTTCCTGAGAGTAAATCAAAGCTGGTGGTATAAATAAAGTTGATGTATGAAGAAAAAACAAACAGCAGTACCAAGTATACGATGCCATAAAGGAAAGTTAGCAGTGGAAAGGTTATGAAAAAGCAATAAATGGATTATTTTTGTACACTATACTACATACACATGTGTGTGCACTCATAATAACAGGCAAGTATACAGTCTGTGATGTTTCTGTGATACACACATTAGCCTCAGGCTGTTTGTGATCAGAATGAGATTGCTACCTCCTCCCTAATGACTTGCTTTAGTGCTGATTCCAGACGCGTCTTGGAGGAATAAGTCAACATGTGTTTTTGTTGACTTGGCACATTTTTGCCTAATAAAACACCAAAGTGCTGTATGCAGTCATGCACACACAAAGCTTATTTGTAGACTGTCTCACACTTACAAATGTAATAATTTGAAATTCATTACAGCAAGACATTAGAGAAAACAGATAAATATGAGCATGTATAGCATTTTTGTTAACTCTTTGAGACCTTTTCATCATAATATTACACTTTTTCTCATCCGATAATTCTAATAAGAGTCAAAGCCAGTTTCTGAGGAGACATAAAGGTTTATTCCTGTTAGGTTAATGGTTAAGGTACGAATTCAGGTTAGGGCTGGGCGATAAATCGAAAATGTATCGTTATCAAAATCTCTGACTCCAACCGATATAATATAATTTTTCCCATGTCAATAAATTTGGTAATAAAAAAATAAAAAGATGTGTATAGGTTGGCGACGTTCATGTCCCTTTAAGAAGCTGTACCACCTCCAGTCACATGACAATGTGACTCAACGTAATACATGTGACAGCCCCATCTAGTGGACGATTTTTGGTTTTGCGCATACATGTAGTTATTGTCCAATTATCGTTATCGAGGTGAACTCCTCAATATACCGTGATATTGATTTTAGGCCATATCGCCCAGCACTAATTCAGGTAGATTAAATGTTCAAAATAAATGGAAGTTATTTTAGCGTTGTGTTAAAATCATCATCATCACAAACACAAACCTGAATTTGAAAACCTGAAATGCACCAGTTTTCGTTTTGATCTTTTTTTTTCATTAAAGTTATTTTCAAATACTACATTTTGTCTGGGCTTGATATGTTTTGTGACCTTTCAGCCTTATTGACACATGGACCATACCAGTTTTGGGGGCTCATCCGGGATGCAAACCTGGGACTTTTCAAGAACGAAAAACCATTCTTCAAACATTATTTGTTGAGGTGTACAAAATAATGGATTATGTCGTAAATGTCAAATACTATACCATTACTCAGTCTCATATTATACTGTTTCTTGGCAGAAACAACAAAAAGGAAGAAAAAAGAACAAAATTTCAAACAATAAAGAATAAATGAGAAAAAAGATAGAAGCAAAAGCAAGTTTAGCCTTGCAGACAGTCTGAGGGAAGGTTCCATCAGAAGAAAAGAGGCGGGTAATAACAAAATGAGCAGATCATTGTTTTCTGAGGCGCTCTCTTTGCAGGAAATCGTTTTTTACTGCTTGGCTGCTCAGCTGTGCTCTGAATCAAAGAGCGTTTCATGGGGGAATAGTGATTCCTCCTTCCACTTTGGGTGAAGCACACAATCAGCTAAAATTACTTTTCTTCCAAGCATTTCCTGCATCTTTAACTTTTATCTAAGGCATCCATTTCCAATGCTCAGTGAAGGCTGACAGCCACGTGTTTCTGAACATGTTCCATGTAAAACCATCAGTCCCTAAATATTACTCATGAGATTTATGTTATTGAAAAAAATATCCTCCCTCAAGGTAGAAAAAGAAAAATTTTATAAGATTTGGTACAAATGGACAGAGTATGTAAAACCTATTAGATCTGACTTCATTTGACCATACTAGTTACCAGTGAGAACTACCTATACTTATCTCTTTTTGTATATTAATATTATTTCTATTATTGTTATTGTTTTTCCATAAAGAGGGTACACTCCCACGTTTGTTTCAGTTTGGTTACAGATTTGTTCATGTTTAAACAGGATAGATTCTGTATTTGAAAATCAGGATAGGCAATGTGTTTTGTTGATGAAGAAAAGGAAGTAAAAGATGTGAAAGAAATGTGCCTTTCCAAATAAAAGATAAATAAAACATCAGTCCTATTGTATGAATGTTAAAACCTGAACTCTTTTTGGTTCCCAACATGAAGACAAAGAGTGCAGCTTGTTGTCCCCCAGAACACATTTTAAACCTGAAATCACACTTAAAACATGTCTTCAGTCTCAATCATGGTAGTTTCTTGATTTTCTGTTTTGGTTTTCTTGTTATACACCAAAAAAAAAAACACTCACAAACACATTCACATTCATCCCGAACATTCAGTATTTTCGTAATTCCAAAAAACACAAGAACTGATAAAGCAGAAAGGAAACTTTATAGATTTATTGGTAACACTTTACAATGAGGGTCCCTTTATTAATGCATTATTAAGCATTAATAAACAAAGGGTCCCTTTATTAATGTTTCAGGTATTGTTAACTATTAAGTGTCCTTAGGGTTAGGACAAAGGGCCGGGGGGGTATCTGCTTAGTAACGCATTACATAATATGGATAAGCAGTTGTTAATACATAATTTAATAGTTTATTAATGCTTAATAATGCACTAAGTAACATCAATAAAGGGACCCTTATTGTAAAGTGTTACCAATTTATTTCAAGTGGCTCCCTGGTATTCATTAGCATGTCCAAAAAATGTCACTAGATTGTCTTTTAGTGTTCCACTTTTGTTGCACTTAGGCTAAAACTTTTGTCAATACCTGGCTCTTCAGAATTTTCTCTGCTTTAACACACCTTGTTTAAATAAAAACATTATTAACAGGCTTCTGCAGCATTTGGGGAGATTCTAAACAGATAAATTCAACCACTGAATCAGGTGTTTTGGAGCTGAAAAAAAAAAACTAAAACATGCAGGATAGTGGCATTCAGGGAGCAGGATTGGGTGCAACTGCCCAAACTGTTGGAGAAAAGTAATCTCTCCTTGGATACATTTTACTTTGGTTCAGTAAAGCATCTTTGTAAGTTATAGTTTGTCTCAATAACAACATTTCTAACTTTTAGTAAACATTCAGGCCTGGTGCTCAGTAAACGTTTGGATCAAGTCTGTCCAATATTTATTTTAGATGTTTTTTTTAAATTAGCTTTGCAATAAGAACTAAAGGAGGCAACAAAGTCAAACATTCAGATGTTTTTTGATAACAGGAAAAAGCTAAAAATGAGTTATTTCTAAACCAGAACTCCAAAGTTCTTCTATCACAATAGTTGTCAGACACGGTACAAGAAAAGGTTCTGCCCAGATGTGTCTAGAACATCCTTGAGCCCATAAAAATATTTTTTTTAAATTCTTTCGGGGTATATAGGCCTACAGGTCTTTACAGGGTCCGAGTTGCTGCTGTTGAACTTTTGAGTTACATCTCTACTCTCAGGAGACAAATAAGGAAGATGTCAGCACTGGCCCCAGATCAGGCCATCAGCCATGTGCTCTAAAACTCAGAGGCATACAGAGAGTCACTCTGGACTTGCTTTAGGGCACAAAGATGTTAGATTTTAGGACTCAGATGGTTGCCAAGTAACTGGTAATTCTCCTCTCCTAAAATTTCAGTGAGTTTCTGGGCACCTCTGCAGTCTTATGATGATATGCCAATTAATATTCAACCTGAGGGTATCTTTAGATGTTGGAGTGCTACCAAAAATCATTTGCATGGTCTGCAATTTGGTAGAATTTCATAATTTATTATTTCAGAAATGTAACTTAATGGATATCATCACTCACATTTTGTTGTTTTTTTATTGAAAAAACATTTGTTTATTGAATCAACTACATAGAAAAATACTGTTCTTATGAGCTCTTAACTCCTACTTTAAATAATAAAGATTTAGCCAATATAAATAGGATATTAGAGACCATTTATTTACTTTGTACAGACGTATTAGCATCATTAGTAGCACTCAGATTGATGATAGATTTGCATGTTAATAAAAACCTTCTGTGTCTCTCACCAGAACACCTAATCCCCGAGGTTGTAAAAGCACAATTATCTCCCACTCCAGGGTTAACGTCAGGTTACAGGCCAAATGCTTCATCGAATTATCTGTGTGTCTACATGTGGACGTGTGTGTGTGTGTGTGTGCATGTGTGTGTATTCAACAGAGTTAAATGCTTACACATTACCTTCACACCAACAAAAGCTTGTGCACTGATAGGCTGATTCTGTGTTCTGAATGGAGCAGAACCATAATGGTATTTTTATGGCTCGGATAGTATTTAATCAATAAAAAGTCACTTTTATAATGACATCACATGCATTTCAGTAGAGAGACACATCTTCATATATGCAGCTTTATGCAAAATAAAATGTTATCTTGACTATAACAGTCAATAAGAGCGGATGGAGTCAATGGAGCGCTTTTCTGACAATTTCTTTTCATCAAATACTATTATAGATTCTTTTCAGCATAACGAGCTATAACCACCTCTTATTTCTACTCCCTGCCATCAAGGAGAAGCTCTGAACTAGAAATGTGTTTTTTACTCACTCCTTGATTAATTTAACCTTTATTCAGATGTTTTTATGAGCCATGATTGTGCGCTCTGACCTTTAAACCAATCAGACAATAAAGACAAATAAAAAAGCAACGCCGCATTCTATACCAATACCAAATTATTTAAAGAGCCCACCAAAGTGCTGTACAGAGAGGAGGCTAAACAAGAAAACAATTGCAGAAACACATCAAAACAGAAGATAAAATGAAAAGATTAAGACAAAAACTAAAAACAAAGGTCAACAGGACAAAACAGAACACGATACATTAAAACTGAGAATAAAACACACAAAACATCATGATGAATTAAAACCTAAGCTGCAAAAATGAGTCTTAAGACGAACTTTAAGAATGTTTAGTGATGGGGACTGCCTGACTGCAAGAGGAGGCTCAAGTCGTTCCAGAGCTTAGGATCACAGACCTAAAACAGTGTTTCTCAACCCTGGTCCTCAGGGCACACTGTCCTGCATGCTTTCCATGTTGGCCTTTCAAACACGAATGTTTCCCTGCTGCCACACACCTGACTTAAATGAATATTTTCTGTCTAATAGAAAATAGACGTGAAACTCTAGGATTTGAAAAACCCGACAGATCTACGTCAACCTGTCACTTAACATTCATGGACTCACCCATCTTGACTCACAACGAGGAAGCCTGTTGTTGGTCCAGGAAACAGCAGAGAACGTCTCAGCTAGTAGAAGCTAACCATTAGCATTAGCAACTCCACCACACAGCAGAACTTCTTCAGGCTTGTTATTTGTGGAGATAAAACAACATTGCAGAGCAAACAAAGTCAGTGGTAGTCACATTGCTGTTAGCCAATCAGAGGTGAGATGTCCAAATATCAGGAAATAAAAGTCCTGTTGTCTGAAGCTACTTTCTCCTCTGGCTGAATTCTCCGTGCTCAGACAGGCGCACCAAAGCTTTGTTTCCCAGAGTACGACTTACAGGGCATTCATGCCTACTAGAGACCACTGCAAATGTATTAAAATATGAGGGAAGGACTTCTTTAATCTGAACTCTAAAACAAACTGAAAGCCAGTGCAAAAAACATAAAATAGGAGTGACAAGCTGACACCTGTTGGCACCAGTCAGAAACCTTACCGCCACATTTTGAACTAGCAGGAGTCGTGCTGGAGTGGATTTTTAATAAGATTTTAGAGCTATTATGGTTATTGTTTAAGAGTATTGGAAGAGACATGGCTGGTCAAAAATTGGCATGAGTCAAATTGTTGATGTTTTCTAGTCTATTGTGTCGTGTTTTTATTGTTGCTTCTGTTATTTAGTTCACTTTGTGGTTTATCTTTGTACCTGTATGGCACTTTGGTCAGCTGCCATGCTGTGTTTTTAGATGTGCTCTAGAAATAAAATGGTATGGTATGGTAATAGTATTCAAGATGGCCACCAAAGCACTTCAGTTCTGGTGAAAATTCAATAAGTTTTACAGATTCTGCTCAAATTCCATCTGCTAGTGAGTCGTCAACGACACTCATCCACTGAGTACTGACTGATCGTACGCCACTTTAAGATTTGACAGAAACCACAGGCATGAAAGTCGGTGGTTGGTGTACATTCCTGCATGGGACGCTAGACCTTTCATTTTTCATGCTGGAATTCCTGCTAAATAAGAGACATTTTATCTCTCTTTATACAACAAACTGGGCTTTGTTGAGCAAAAACTAAATATTTTAATCAAGGATTTTATTTCATTCTTTAAATTTCCATAAACCTAGAAAACTGAAAGCGGAGACACTTGTCTTTAAAGAGAACCTCTCGTTTTTGGCTGGAGTGTGTTCACACATGGATTCAGCTCACCTTCATGAGTAAATACTTATAGAGAACAATGTACCTGCTTCTGTGTCTCTACATATAAAGCAACATCTACTGAGGCAGATACCTTTTTGCTTCTGATTTAAAACCCCTTTTGGTTTCTTTTAGCAGTAATGTAGAGCCTTGGGCCATGTGTGCACGTATGAACAATATGTACATGCAAACTGTGATGATAAAGTGATGCAGTGAGAAATGGAAATTGTGCTCATCCATCTTAGGAAGTGCACATAAGAAGCAGAAACCACAATGGTCAAACGGCAAGGAGAAGCAGCAATAAAAAACTAAATGAATGTATGTTTTAGTTTTATTGCACGCCATCTAGAGGAGGAGATGAGAGTGGAGAGTTTGTGGTAAAACGCTCCATTTCTGGGCCTTTTTGGAACAAATGCACCTTGTTTCTGGGTCGCCAAGGTGATGAAACTCATGATTCTGACATCATTTGAGAGCACGCGTTTCAGGAGTCCATCAGAAAAGACAATATTTCTGTGTCACAAATCATTGTTGCTTCTTCTGCTGGTTCACAAAATAGTTTAACTAGAGTCATGGAGATATTCTGTCTTTAATTTAATGTGATAAACTTGGCTGGAACACAGAAAGTGTCTAGACTCAACCAGCTTAATGTTCGCTGTAGGGATGCATCGATACGATACTGGTATCGGTATCGGGCCGATACCGATACCAGTTGCCTGAAAGTGGCTTCACTGTGACTTGTTATTTCTGTTGTAGTTTTCTATATTGACAAACAGGGGGAGCTGTTTCAAACATTGTGAATGAAAGCGGAAATAGGCCCACACCTGAAAATGCAGACATGACTATTTTCATCAAAAAGAACCTGCTGCTCATGTTTCCCAAAAAAGCTTAGTTCAGAATCCACACTATTGCATGCTGACTATAGTTTTTTATTTAAATGTGGACACTGCGATAGGTTCATAAATGTTATGTTCATGAAAGCTGGAGACGGTGCCAATTAGTTAATTTTGTTTGTAGAAAACTGTGCAATGATTTCACAGAAAATATTTATTTTTCACCTAATATTTTAGTTTTGTGATCTCTATTAATATATTTTATTTTTTATCTAACTCAACGTCTTTTCCTGTCCTCGGTAATCGGTATCGGCGAGTACTCAGATCCAAGTATCGGTATCGTATCGGTTTGGAAAAAAGTGGTATCGCTGCGTCCCTTCGCTGTCATCTAACTTCATGTGTTCACTTTATTATAGTGATTAAAAATATTAATAAACCACGAAAATCAGTCACTTAAAACCTTTTAAAACAGCTCATAATACGTAATCTCCAATAGAAGTCACCCAATAAAGTCTCAAAACATCAAAACTCCTTTTTATTCCAATAACTGTTGCTTTATTTAAAATATTTATTATGACTAAATCTATATTATTTTATTATAATTAAAACCAGCAAGATCAGGTAATGTCCCAAATAGGCGTGATTTTAGGAGTTCACACGATGGGATGCAATTAGAAAGATGGCAGCACGTATTCAAAAAGGTCTGTGGTTTATTTTCTGTTGTTTACCTCAACTACAGAGGTTTCACAGGAAATGACATATTTATTTTTACTAGTTAAGCAACTAGAAATCTGCAGGTGACTTTTATTTTTATAGTTTAGGAGTATAAACTAGATTTAATAGCAGCCAATTACTGCGTACTACATTTTGCAGGCGTTAAACGCTTACACGTCCGGTGGAATGGCCCAGTAAGATAATAAAGAATTATGTTTGAATAAATATTGTAACTAAAGAGATTACACAGCTTTTTATTATCTATTCAGTGTGTGTGTGTGTGTGTCTCTCTGTCTTCCACAAAAATGCTGTCTCACTTATTATTCATATTATTCAATTATTTATTTTTGACTTATTTATTAATCTGCACAGAACAAATGCAGCAAACTGAAATAAACTCTTACAGATTGTTTCCCTGGGAAAAGACTAATTCAGGCTAGCACACGCGCACACACACATATGCACACACACATAGAGTGGAGATGGTTAATTAGTGGAACTCTGTGACTGATATTCTCGTCTCGGGAACAAACCAGCAGCCCCAGGGGCAGAGAAGAGAAGGAGCCGTACAGAAAACATAAAGAAATAGGAGAAGAAGGAAGGACGACTGTCTAAAGATAGAAAATAGAAGCAGTCTAGGACAAACAGAGAATGGGGGAAAACAAGGCTGTAAAAAAACTAAAGATTCACCCAGGAAAAGGAATGAGAAAGATTCTGGATGAAGGCAGGATTTAGGAGTCTAGACGTCTTCAGAAAGAGATTTACTGAACTCCACTAAACTGGAACATTATGACCCATCCTAGGTTATTTATTTATTTCACTATTTCATCTCCTCATAAATACATGAATAGGGAAATGCCTCCAAAGTAAATGCTTCAGAATGAAAGATAAATATTTTGACTGATGATACAGAATTATTGAGTTTATTGTCTGACTCGATTTGGTTTAGATCAGGACGTTCTGACATTTTTAACCACAATGGACTTTCTAGTTCTATTATTTTAAGAATTTGCTTTATTCTGGTTTTATTATTGATATTATTGGAACTTTTCCACCATCTTTTCACAACAGACATGTAATAAATTTGACTGTGCATTTACTTTGTTGCACACGTTTCAACAATAGACCATTTAAACTTTAATTGATATTAACAGTTGTCAACCTTGTGTTAATGGGAAAGGGTTTAGGAAAAAAATGATTCAATATTTTTAATCAATAAATGGTCAAAACCAGATTTAAATGACAATAAGCCGGTTTTGTTAGGTACTATAAAGGGTGTCTATTCAGAGTTCAGTTCTGACAAAAATTCCAATTTTCTGAAATACATTTTTTAAAGCAACATTCCGCAACTTTTACACCTTAAAATTATGCTTTTTTTGTAAAGTTTTTGCGTCATAGTATTATCTATTATGTTCATTTTCATACCTGTGATAGTGTTGGGGGGTCCCACGTCTGTTTACTGCGCTATACAGTTTTTGAGCTTCGGGTAGCCGCCGGAAGTACTGACTGGGTGTCGTTTTACGGCAGTATGTGGTAAGCCAAAGGGATTTTTAAAAGCGCGCATTCTAAATGCGCGTTATGTACGCCAAAATGCGCGTACTGAACGTGCGTTTTGACGCCAAAGGGGGCAAAAACTCACGTGTTCTAAAAGCGAGCATTATGTACGCCAAAACGTGCATCTTGAACGAGCATTTTTGGCGGACATAACGCGCATTTAGAACGTGCGCTTTTTTAATCCCTTTGGCTTGCCATACTTGTATAATGTAGACTCGCTGTTTAGCAGTGGCAGATTCACCAAAGAAAGCTAGAAATCCCGTATCAGAGGAATATAGGAAAAGAAAAGAAGAACGTGATAGAGCAAGAGCAAAGACCAGAGTTATTATTGGGCCGTCTTTTCTTCGCTGGAGAGCTTTTTTTAGAAAGAAAGGAAGAACTACGGACTCTAACCTAGCCGTGCTGCTAATGGCTAGGTAAGTAATAAATGATTTCACCAGGGTTATTGTGTTTGGTCGGGCATAAAGTTGTTATACAGTCCTGATAAAACTATTTATTCAATGTGTGGAGGTGGAAAAGTTTGTTTTCGTGGTTTTGCCTGACATTAGGAATGTAAACATGCCTCTTATGCCCGAGAGAGAGATTTAATGTTACGACAGTGACGTTACGCAGCAAGCCTCTAGAGGGCGACAGAGACCATATAACTGCAAAGTTGCGGAATGCTGCTTTAAAGCATTCAAGCAACTCTAAAAAAGTAAATCTAAAGAGGTTTACTTTAGTCATAAGAACTCTGTAAGTCACTGGTTAATTGAGTAATGGTAAATGAGCTGGATTTGTATAGCGTCTTCTAGGTATCTACAACCCCCCAAGACACTTGCAACACAATCAGTCATTCACCCATCCACACACACATTCACACGCTGGTGATGATGATGAGCTACCTTGTAGCTACAGCTGCCCTGGAGTGCACTGACAGAGGCGAGGTTGCCAGACAATGGCACTACCGGTCCATCAAACCATAGACATGAATACGTAGATGCCCCGTTGGGTGCTGGAGAGCGTAACAGTGTTGCCGCCATATTTGATGGGTCTCCTCACTTTCTAAAGTCAATGGAGAGTGAGTGACTATGCCCGTTTTTGTGCAGCCTACGGTTGCAACAACCGGCATACTATTGAAAACAGATCACGTGGGATTACTATTGACTTTTCTAGCATTCCTGTTGGGATTTTATATTTTAATATATTTTCATTAATTTTGTTTGATTATATTCATATTTTAATTACCATGCCATACTATGTGTCTAATTTTGTGAAAAAATTTGATAAAATGTGTTTTTCAGTTGGGTAAGCACCTTCCTCAGTAGAAATGAATGCACTGGGGGCGAATGGAGACCCGTCTAAGATGGCGACTGGCCACTACGGCAGCTCCAATAGGCAGCGCCAGTTCACAAGGCGTCTACGTATATATGTCTGTGCCTCCAACGACCACCAGCTGGCAAAATGGGTTAAGTGTTTTGCCCAAGAAATCAATGACTGCAACAGACTGAGCGGGACTCGATTCCACAATCTTCCGGTTATGAGACGGGCACTTAACTCCTCTGCCACTGCTGTCCAACCCTGATTATGCACATGCTTCGCCTTTTATTGTGCCCCTAATTAATAAACATTGTGTCCTCCCCACTCTTGTGTGCCACAAAATATCCACTCAGCTATTATTTATAACAAACCATCTTCAGATAATTTGTCTTTAAATTAAAAAAAGCTATCAGTCAATGAATTTTGCACAGCTCTGTGCAGGAATGATGCTTATGAGTCTGTTGCATGCTCTTTTTAATATTAATACTTATTATTAGAGTGGCGTAGTGGTATGAATGTCTGCCGTAGGACTGGGAGATCGGGGTTCAAATCCTGGTTGGGTCATACCAAAGACTTTAACAATGGTACCCAATGCCTCCCTGCTTGACACTCAGCATTAAGGGGTTGGATTGGGGGGGTAAACCACCAAACAGGGGATGGGTCAAATGAGGAGAAGTAATTTCACCAGTGTGTGATGATGATTAACTTTAAAAGTGTAAGTGTGTGTGTGTGTGTGTGTGTGTGTGTGTGTGTGTGTGTGTGTGTGTGTGTATGTGTGTGTGTGTGTGCGTGTGCGTGTGTGTGTGCGTGTGTATGAAGGACAGCTGGCACTAACAAACAATATTATGTTCTTAAACTCAGCTGATTCAGCAACACTGGATTTTTATTGACAAACAGAATCAGCGCTAAAGCATCTCTCGTAGCTCAACATAAAATAGTGGAGGTGAACAAAAGAAAAGACTGACGCAGACGTGCTTTTTGCTGATGAAGTAAACAGGTCAGTTTCTGAGACGAGAAACAAACAGTTAAAAACAAATAAAAATTTAAATTTCAATCGTAATTACAGCTATTGTTAATTTTATGCAAAGTGTGACTTTTGTTTTCCTAAATATTTATTTTATATGTATAATTTTTGATTTATAGATCATTACAGGCAGCTAGACAGAATGAAAGACTAAAGAGGCAAAAAGAGAGGACTGGTGCTCTAACAGGAAACAAATAAAAAGACAGAAAAGTAATAGAGAAGGACGAAAAGAGAAATAAAAGCTAAAGCACAAATGGAACTGAGGGCTGGATTCAACAGCAGGCGGCTGTCTGGAGGTTCGTTTCTAGCAGCAGCTTCAAACAGCATGACCGAGCCCTTCCTGCAGGCGGGGTTGGCCAAAACCTTTGGCTCCAGACAAATAAACCTCCAGTCCCAGCATCACAGAGCAACAGCATCCATTCATCTCCAGAAAATACAACCTTTCCTTCTTTTCTCTCTGCTGCCTTTCTTGACATAATGACACAATCAACAAAACAAATCCATCAATAGAACACACAGTGGGGCATTTTGGTTTTAGACTTCCCCAGAGGAATAATTTTAGGCAAAATATTCAGTGACTGCACCGTCAGAACCAATGAGTCACAAGGAAATGTACCTGATTTCTGTTTGTTTCTCACACAGAGGTGAATCTAAATAGCCTGGTGGTGCAGTGTGCTAAAAGAGCTTTATTTGGAACGGACACACCTGCTCACCAAGACATGGTAGTTGGTGTGGTGAAGTGTCATCAACAGGCTGTAAACGTTATAGTAGAAACAACTAAAAAAACAGAAAATAACAGGTGAAGAAAAAGATAAATGAACAAAAAGAGAATTTTAGCCACTATCTCATTGCTTTTGTATGTTTTTGTATAGTGCTTAACTTAAAGGAGATGCACCAAAAATGTCATCTGTTGATTTTTAACTAGTCAGAATTATTGGTTCAATCAGGAGTTTCCCAAGCTGAAACTCAAAAAATTATATTTTTGAGTTTTTTTTTCTATTTGGGAATGCACCGCTAATCTCTAAATCATTCCAACAATAACAGTTTATATATACACATGTGATGACTCTGGTTGCGAAGGCCAACACCAATTTCCAATTCCTGCACAGCTCTGACCTGCAGATATAGATTTTGTCCAATTTTGATTTACCTAAAATAACTCAAATTAACATATTTCTGATTAACTCCTAGAAGAAAACCCACCAACATTGAAGATCTGCTATTATTATAGTGAATTA
The DNA here is from genome assembly GCA_006937985.1 of Aphyosemion australe. Lineage (NCBI taxonomy): Eukaryota > Metazoa > Chordata > Actinopteri > Cyprinodontiformes > Nothobranchiidae > Aphyosemion > Aphyosemion australe. The sequence continues at coordinate 48,359 of SSNS01000038.1, forward strand.
GCATTTAGCCACGGTGAGTTTAAGGTTCAGCAAAAATGTCTGATTTAATAATTGCTGCTTAGAGATGGTGCATTCATGGACCAAAAAATAGGAAAAGAAATCAAATCTGATGCTTTTAAGTTTCAAATTGGCTGAATCAGGCAATTATGCTGAATGTTGGCCAATCCCAAGTTCCAAGAGGACATTTTTACCTCCAGGATAACGGAGATCAGAATGGACCATAATTGGTGGTTCTCAAAAATTAGAAGAGGCGCAACTCCACCTCTTAATTTTTTATTTAAAGACCAAGTTCACTCGTTTTTTCAATACATCTGCAGTGGTCTCTAGTATAAATTGATGCCTTGTGAGTTGATCTATGTGAGAAAAAGTCTCTGGCGCTCCTGTTTCAGGAATTAGAAGTGAGCCAGGAGAGTGGGGAGCAGAAAATGGTAGGATTTGGAGTCTTATTTCCTGATATTCAGACATCTCGCCTCCAACAGCAACGTGACTCTACCACTGACTTAGTTTTCTTTGCAACGTTGATGTTTTATCTCCATAAATAACACAAGCCTGAAGGAAAAAAAACTGTTTCTCAGTGAACTTGCCCTTTAAAAAAGTCACTTTACAGGAAAAATACTGGGTAGGAGAATAAGAGATACAGAAATGTTTAAAAAAATATTTTAAAATAAACATTTCTGCCATAAAACTCAACAATATATTCGTTAAAATAGGAACAGCTAAACTAAATGGGTCACTGGATTAAAGGTGTAGTTCACTGAAAAAGGATTTTTTAATTATTTCTGATTATAATCAGTCACTGAGTTTTTCATGCAGGCTGAACATGAAAAACTCTAGGATTTGAAAATCCTGACAGATCTACGTCACACTGTCACTGAACGTTCATGAACTCACCCATCTTGACTCACAACGGGGAAGGTTGTTGTTGTTTTAGCGCCCAGCAAACAACAGAGAACGTCTCGGCTAGTAGAAGCTAACAGTTAGCATTAGGAACTCCACCACACAGCAGAACTCCTTCAGGCTTGTGTTATTTGTGGAGATAAAACATCAACGTTGCAGAGCAACCAGAGTCAGTGGTAGAGTCACGTTGCTGTTAGCCAATCAGAGATGAGATGTCCAAATATATGGAAATAAGACTCAAAATCCTGTCGTCTGAAGCTCAGCTCGGATGTGGCTCACTTCTAGTTCTTCAAACAGGTGCACCAGTGCTTTTTTTCCCCAGAGTACAACTTACAAGACATTCATTCCTACTAGAAACGACTTCAAATGTATTGATTAAACCAGTGAACCACATCTTTAAAAATATGTCAGAGAGCACAGAGGCTGCTCCCAATTGTGATAAAGATTCTTGAAATGAAAAGGAGATTACAAAAACTCTTTATATATCTGAACGAAGCACCAACAATATCCACAACAATCTGATGTGTGGAATTTAATATTTATTTCCAACCGTAGATCTGTTATCTCAATTTTTTTCCAATTCCTTCCATATTTTTTCCTCTCATCTGCCCTAATCCTCCCCTCCTCTCGTTCCTCCACTCTTTTTCAGCTCATTGCCCATTCCGTCAGAATTATCAGCCGATTCAGCAGTATAGCCACGGGATGATGAAAAAGTGAGGGAGTGAAAGAGGAAGGTGGGGGGTTGAGGGTGTGATGAGCAGAGATTGTGATGTGAAATCAAAGATCAAAAGACCACGAAGCGCTGAAATGTCAGCTAACGGAGGGGGAGTGGAACCCAGCATCCAGCTGGGAGACGGGTTTTCTATCCAACCCTCTACAAGTTAAAGATGAATTCTGAAGTTTGTTCTGTGAGGACCTGATCACTGATTCACTTTATTATGCTGCTAATGAGGTCGTTTTTAATTCAGACTCATGATTGGTTCAAAGAAGATTTCCCTCATCCTCCTCTGGTCCTGCTCCCATAAATGGCACACACAGTCTGTGTTCCCTCACCTGTGAAAATAGGAGATGTCCTTGACTTGCAAGGACAGTAAAACGCAGTGTGTGTACGTGCGTGCATGCGTTAAAATGGATCACGCATATAAAAAAAGACTAAAACACACCTTTCCACCATCTGTCAGGACCCTCCCACTCTCTCAGGCTGGTCAACATCAGCGTGGCCGTCATTATGAGCAGAGACCTCATTGCCTCGTGCTCAAATTGGATTACAAGCAGCCTGAAGCTTTTATAAGACTGATGAGAGCATCTGAACTGTGGGCAACAAGCGATTTCATAAAACAAACGCACACACCTGCAGGGGTGACCATCCATCAGCCAACTACTGTCTTTAATCACAAAGTGACGACAGGTGGCTCATCGCACGCCGTTTGGAAGTGCTCATGCTCATAAATGTAATTTCTATTTGTCTGCTCTCACATGGATCGCGGACGTCGGTTAAAGGATGCAAATTAATTTCCTCTGATGAGAGAAGAAGCAGCTTTTAGGGTCAGATGTAATCCACGGCATACCAGGGGGATTCTAAGAAGCGCATTTCCTGTGATTTCATCAGTCATGAAAATGCCAAAACTGACCTTTAGCAAAGCGGAGATACGCAAAATCAGGCTGAACTAAATCTCAAAATCTCTGCGTGACGGCGGCCGAAGAGGAGATAAATGAGCGACTTGCTGCTCGCTGGTGGAGCGACTCCACGTTTGTTTTCAGCTTTAAAATAGAGTCAGAGAATACCTTTGAGAAAAGGAGCCGCATTATATTAGCGACGCAGCACAGTTTTTCACACCCGTGTTTATTAACACGCTTCATGACACGCCCCCCCTTCTCTAACACACATTGAATACTCTAGGGGCTCACAGATGGAGTCAATTAAAGGAGCTCCCAGTTGTAATTACAAAATGTTAGATATACCAGCCCAATGGGATGTTGGTTTGTGTGTTTGCCCTTCCTCTCTCCGTTGTCTTTCCCGCCCACTCTTTAACACTCTCTTTATCTCCAACCTGGGGGTGTTTTCAGGGAGGGGCTCATTAAATCCTAAAATTCCTTTTGGTCTGTCTAAAAGGGGGGGAATGGTTTCCTTTGATAGAATTATTTTTATAAAAACCATCATAAATGTATGTGAATATTACGTGTAATATATTGATATTTTTGCTAAAACTTGTGCAAAAATACAGAAAGACAGAAGCTAAATGAAATCTAATCAAATTAAAGCAGCAATCCAGAGTTTCCCCCTTTCAGGAATTATATACGATTTTTTTAGAAATCCGTAAAAGTGATTGTCTTATCATGTAAGCCTCTTTTATAAAACAATGCCGCCAATTTGCCGCAACGCCGAGGCGGCATCAGGGAGCGTTAGGTCATTTATAAGAGCTCAGACCGTGGCGGCAATGTTGCGCAATCATGTCCGTTTTATAAAAGATTACGCGATGGCGACATAAAGGGGATATGTGGGTGGGCTCTGCACTGTCGCGGACTTCCGTGTATCTTGGACATAACTTGCTTTATATTTCGATCGATGCTGCGCAGGTGTCTGTCCTCCACCATCCCTGTGAGCTGTCAGATGATCTGAGCTGCAGATCTAACGGAGAAAAGCTCCCGGAGCTCTGCATCGCTCCAAATGATCATCTCAGCTGGTCCTGTTTACAAAAGTGAAACTTAAGCCAGTGTTTACTTTCATTTTCAATATAGTTCCCGGCCGGAGCTCGGCATTAATTCATCACATGGTCATGACCATAGATATCATATATATCACTAGATGCCTTAACTGGGAGTCGACAGCGTCCCTACACGGCGGCCATCTTACCTCGGACAGCTTACGTTCCGTTCTCAATGGTAGCAGATGGAAGGTGAGTGAACAACTTAAACAAAAACACTCTTAACTACAAGCGGGTTGCATTATTACAAACCTTATGACACATAGGCTTGATAGGACATACTTTAACATTTTTAAATTAATGGGCCAAATCCATCATATTTTACAGCCACATCTCTGGCGTTTATAACAAACCAAACCGTTTGAAATTCGGTTGAAAATTGAGCAAGTTAGAGTTATTTAAATAGTACATGCACCATTGACACCAATGTTACGAAAAGGGGCAGCTGTCTGAGGTAAGATGGCCGCCGCGTAGGGACGTTCGTCCAATCGACGAAGAGCGCGGGTAAGGCATCTAGTGATATATATGATATCTATGGTCATGACACCTCCCTCTGTTGCGCCAACGCTTAATGTGCGTTTATAAGACCGGCGAAGCCGCAATATTACCGCAATATTACTATCAAGCGTGGCGGCACAAATGCCGCAAAATTCCCGCAACGTGATACCGCCATGGCGCATTCATAAGAAACACGTTGCGGTAATATTGCGCTGATTTGCCGGCATGGTGTGTCTTATAAAAAGGGCTGTAGTGTGATATAATGTAAATGATACGTCTTTTTTTTTTTTTTTTTTGCTAAGCCCACCCCTGCCCTGTAAAATCCGTGCAATAGGAAACTGAGCAGCGACCAGAACTGACCAATGGTGGAAATTTGCCCCGTAGTGGACATTTGTCAGGATTATCTCAAGGAGAATTATATTCATCTGCTGTTGGAGAAATGTTAAATATAACTTTTTTTTTTCAATGCCCAACTTAAATTGAAGTAGTTGTCATATTTTGCACATATAATGTTTAAAATTTAAGTCTGCATGATAGGAGATATGTGATTATACAGTAGGTACGAAAATTATTCAGATCCCCATCAATTTTCACTCTGTTATATTGCAGCCGTTTGCTAAAATCAATTAAATTAATTTTTATCCTCATTAATGTACACACAGCACCTCATATTGACAGAAAAAACAGAATTTTAGAAATTTATGCAGAGTTATTAAAAAAGAAATACTGAAATATCACATGGTCCTAAGTATTCAGACCTTTGTTGTGACGCTTATATATTTAACTCAGGTGCTTTCCATTTCTTCTGATCATCCTTGAGATGGTCCTACACCTTCATTGGAGTCCAGCTGTGTTTGATTCTACTGATTGGACTTGATTAGGAAAGCCACACACCTGTCTATATAAGTCCTTACAGCTCACAATGCAGGTCAGAGCAAATGAGAATCATGAGGTCAAAGGAACTGCCTGAAGAGCTCAGAGACAGGATTGTGGCGAGGCACAGATCTGGCCAAGGTTACAAAAAAATCTCTGCTGCACTTAAGGTTCCTAAGAGCACAGCAGCCTCCATAATCCTTAAATGAAAGTGCCGTGTGTACAATAATGAGGACAAAAATGAATTTAATTGATTTTAACAAACGGCTGCAATATAACAAAGAGTGAAAATATATCAAACATCCCCCAAAACTGTATTATTTCACAGCTCATCTTAACTTGTCCTCTGCATTCTAGATTCAAGGCACTATATCGAGCAAAATCCACTTTTTGGAGCTTCTGACCTTGTTGTATTGTTATTTCGTTTAGTCAGCAGGAAGTTTATTTGGCAGAAATGGTTGGATTTTATCTTCAAGAGCTCTCACAAACTGAGCAAGAATGTGTTTGTCCGTGATTTCACAGACTGCTTGTTAAACAACCGCCAGTACCAGAGTGGATTTTCAGATGGATTACTTCTTCAAACTGGCACCATTCCAACGTTAAAACCACCCGATGGGGAGGCTTGAGCGGTGAGTAAAACCAAAGTGCTAACTGCCAGCTGCTAGCTGGATGGTTATAAAGTTTGGTGGGTGATAGGGATGGAATGGGACAATAAAGGATCCCAGCCATCCTTTCTCCGTCCAAGTGGTGTGTGCGTGCGGAGTGTGTGTGTGTGTTAACAGGTTGTTAAAAGCTTCTGATGGAAAGGGGGAGCGTAATATTTTAATCATATATGGGCCTATCCTTGCTCTGAAAGGTTTAAAATAGCACAATACAGTTCCTTTAACAAACTAAGCGAGTCCATGTACATAAAGCACAAGCTGATAATTTTCTGGTCTGTTTCTAAAAGTAACTCCTTTTTAAAAGGAGCCAGCAAACAGGCTGAGAAATATTTTTCTGTGCACATTGCACTTTAAAAAAAGGCAAAAACGAAAAGAAAAAATGTCATAGAGGGTGTTTCTTACAGAGAGATGAGAATCAGATGAGAAGACAGAGAACGAACCCTGAAGAACCTCATTTATATTCAGAATAAATATTTTTTGAACTTCACATTCTGCTGCCGTGTTTATCTTTTTAGAAGACATGGAAGTTTTATGATCTGTCCCTCAGACCTGCAGACAGGTGAAGGAGGAGAAGCTACAGGTTGTTGGGTGAATTACCACACAGGCGTGATACGATTATTAGCAACCAGGCCGTTCTGCTCTGGACTTTTTAAAGGTGTCCCAGGATGCAATTAATCAACAATCTAAAACAGAGCTTTGAGCCTCCAAAAAGCATAAGAAATTTTGTTTTGGCTTTCATCTGTCCCAGGAGCCCTGATACAGGCCATTCTAAACCCCCTTACTCAGGCCTTCAGTGAAATCAGCTGTTTACCCCTCCCACTCGGCCAGGACATGCTGATTGGTTGGTTTCCCCAGAAGGCCTCAGACACATGCAGGTTTGAGGAGGCGTGGCTCCCCCTTATGACGTGTTAAGGAAGGCTTTCTCAGAACAGGAGGTTTTCTCTCGCCTTTTTTAACTTTCTAATTTACATAAAAAGTAGGTCAAACACGGCTTTGACTTTTTGGCATGCTACTGTTGACCACCCAAGCTGTCTTATTCAACAACAACAAGGAAAATGTTGATTTACATTCTAGGTCCCCTTTAAAGTTTTATACTGACTGACTGAAAAAGAACCGACTCTAAAAGCCAACTCATTTGTGTTCATCATCTATATGCGCACACTGATCTAATCTGTTTCATTTACTCAAAGTACATCTGAAAACACAGCTTTTATTTATTTTATTCACACCACTTTTTGGTTCATCTACCAGCATTTTCCATTCAGACAGTCCTACTTTTTACTGAAGCTTTATAAATATAGAGAATCGCTCACTTATAATGCTTCTCTACACCTCTTTGTGCATTTTAACTGGTGTATTTTAACAGAAATGATGCATCCTGATCGTCTTTTTCAGGGTTTTCAAACTAAAAGGAAACCCAGAGGCAGACCCAAAACTCGCTGGAGGGATTAGAAATCCCGTTTGGCCCCGGGAATGCCTCGGGATCTCCCAGGAAAAGCTGGAGAGCAATAATGGAGAGAGGAATGGACATGGACCTGCAGCTTCTGCAACACGACAACAGATCAGTGGATCAAAATGAAAAGCTAGGTTGAAACAGTCTATGTAATGTAATGTATTCAATAAAATGGACAAATGACTAAAATAAATGGGTGATATCTAATTTTTAACATTAAATCCTTTTCTTTGTTAGAGATAAGTAGGTAACTCACCACTATGTTAATTCCTTGAAATAACTGAGCAGAGAAAAAAAAAAGCAAACGGGCAAATTCATTTTAAAACTGGAATGAAGCTCAAGAAAATTTAAAAAATTTGATTTTTTAATTTAATTTTTTCTATAGCTGTGTTTGGTAAACAATCAAAATGTTAGGGACTGTGGAAAAAATAAAAACACCATGTTAACAAATCATGTTAAATCAAAATACCCAGAATTCGCTAAGCTCTTCTCAGTCAGTGGTCAAAATGAAGAGAATTACATGATTTTTAGGGGTTACGACCTAACCCGATGGCCAGGTTTATTTATTTAGACACATCAGGACCTAAGCTGTGAAATACAGTAAAGATGTTCTATGCTGGGTGTTAAACCTGCCATCTGGATTACCTGGAGTCCGTTTCCCACAGGGTCTGTGGAGCAGATTAAAAATGTCTCATGCTGTTTGCTACCGTATTTGTGGTGCCGTTGGGCTCCAGTCAGACATATGTTTCCACAGCCAGGAAGTAAATTCATTACATCTTATAAACGCACCTTTCCTCCTAATGGAGGGAAACCAAAGTGGAAGGGCTGCAAAAACAAGGACCTTTCATTATTATTCATCCCACTCAGGAGCTGCTAATGGTGCCATGCTACTTTTTCTTTTTCAGTTAGAATAGTCTCCAGTCAAGGGATCAAATACAAAAGAGAAGTACATTTACTCTCAGAATGTACAATATGAAGTCAAACAGCCAATGGTGGTTATGTGTTTACTGATAGGGTGTGCTGTTATTACCCACCCAGGCTTTATTTGTCCTGTTTCAGAGAGCTAATAAAGGTATTGAGGGAAGAGGAGCCGATGACCCACAGGAATGAGCTGTTATTAGCCATCAGTGCTCTGGGCAGACCTACTGTCACTGGAGCTGAGGAGCTGGCACAGACAAACACGCATGCACACACACAGACAGACATGCATGCATGCCTGCAACTACTTTTAGAAAAGATTTTGACAAGAAATTCATTGTGTAATTTCTTTCAACGTGTCCAAAATTCAGGAAACACAAGAGCAAGCCAAATGCAGTTCTCATAAACATTTTAAGAAACCTGCTGAAAATGACAGAAATGCCAAATGAAATCAAACAAAAGCTTTAAATTTAAAACCATAAAGACAATAATTCATGACATTTCGCAGCAAAATGATTAGGGTTTGGTCTGCAAAGTTACTCAACTGTAATAGATAAAGATGCCATTCAAGTATACAACTTTTTGAAAATAAACAGTCCAAAGGTCCATTATCTTGTTACTCTCCAGTGAGTTAATAAACTGCATGTTTGCTGTGTTAAAAAAGGACATGCATGTAGAGGTGTGGAACACTTGTTTAATCAATACATTTGCAGTGGTCTCTAGAATGAATGCCTTGTAAGTCATACCCTGGGGAAGAAAAACACCGGTGCACCATTTTTCTGACCTAAAAGTTGCCCACATCACAGCTGAGCTTCAGACTGCAGGTTTTGGAGTTTTATTTCCTGATATTTGGACATCTGGCTTCTGATTGGCTAACAGCAACTCGACTCTACCGCTGACTCTGTTTGCGCTGCAACGTTGATGTTTTATTTCCACAAATAACACAAGTCTGGAGGAGTTCTGCTGTGTGGTGGAGTTGCTAATGCTAACAGTTAGCTTCTACTAGCAGAGACATCAGCTGCTGTTTCCTGGAAGCTAAACCAACAACAGCCTTCCCCGTCGTGAGTCAAGATGGGTGAGTCCATGAATGTTCAGTGACAGTGTGACGTAGATCTGTCAGGATTTTCAAACCCTAGAATTTCACCGTTAAGAAGCTAAAGCAGGAGATATGTGTAGGAGACTATTTTCATGTTCAGCCTGCATGAAAAACTCAGAGTGACCCATTATAATTTTTAATCAACATAAAAAACGTTTTTTCAGTGTTCCACACCTTTAAATAAAAATCAATATTTAAAAGTTAAGTGGACGCTCAGAGAAAGAAGAGAGGCTTTTCTCTCCTGGCTCTCTTTTTGCTCTTGCTCAGCTGTTTTCAATCACACTGATTAGTGGCTCCATCGCACCATCTCAGTGTGAGCTTTCAGACAACATGATGAGGTATAAACAGAACACCAGCTGTCTTTAGTGTGACAAGCTCTGAATTACTGACTCACACAAATGCCAGTACATCCACTTGACTATGTAATTATTTCTGCTACAGCCTCAAACAAAACTCCCAACAATGGACTGAGAACCTCTGCTCCTGTGGTCCAATGCTCTTTATTTACTTGTGTCAAAAACCTTTTATCAGAGTTGTCAGATGCAGGTAAGGGGCCAAGAGAAGGTCGCCCAGCGCGTCAGAGACCAGCAGCAGACACAGGACTTTAACCGGTCGTCGTATCCATTTGACAGGTTAATTTGTGAGCTAAACCTGCGGCAGGATTCTCCCCTTAGAGGACAATGGGGGAGGAAATTAGACAACGTATACAGACACATACATGGATAATTCATCAGTGTCTATCCCTGTGGAAATCCATCTGAATCCACCAAAGAATGGTAATAACTGAAGAGGCTGAGGCGACCGAGGGATGAGCCGTCACAGCGTGAGGGATGATAAAGGAGACGAGGGAGACAGTGGCTGCTGGAGCTGGAGCCGAAAGCTTTTCAAGCAAACCCCAGCCCCCCGTCACTCTCTCAACCTACAGCACACACCGACAACGAGTCTATTTCTGCTTTAAGCTGATGCTGGAATTCACAAATCAGGATTAAACAACAGATTTATTCATAATCATCATGTATTCTTGAATTTTTTTCTCTCTCACTCTTATTCTCCATCTCCTAACTTCACATCTCCATATATATGGGTCTCCCAATCATTTCCATTTTACCCTTGACAGTAAGGGCTGCACAGTGGATCAGTGGTTTGCACTGTTGCATATCAGCAAGAAGGTCCTGGGTTCAAATCCTGGTCTGGGGTCTTTCTGCATGGAGTTTGCATGTTCTCCATGTGCTTGCGTGGGTTCTCTCCGGGTACTCCGGCTTCCTCCCACAATCCAAAAACACGATTGTCAGGTTAATTGGTCTGTCTGAATTGTCCTTAGGTATAAGCGTGTGTGTGTGCACGGTTATTTGTGTCTGCATTGCCCTGCAATGGACTGGTGACCTGTCCAGGGTGTACCTCACCTGTTTGCCCAGAGACTGCTGGAGATAGGCGCCAGCCCCCTGCCACCCTGCATGGATAAACAGGTATAGACAATGGATGGATGAATAGTTTCCATCTTCTCCCACCTTCTCTCTGTCCGTTTTCATCCTTTCTCCTATACCTACCTATCACTATTCTTCTACCCCTTCTTTAACCCTTCTATTTTCTTTTCTCACCCCTCCTTGTGCGCCCACACAAACATGCATCTCATCTTGCCAATTAAGCAAATGGTGTTTATTCTCCCTCCACAATATAGTTTCTGAATGCATTTGTGTTCAACTCAGAGTCATTACAGAAAGCTGTGTGTGAGCGTGTGTGTGTTCGTGTGTGTGTGCATAATTCTCCAAAACCTAAGCTAATTAGGTAGCGCTCATTGGAACTGCAGGCAACAATGGTAGATCAGAGAAATGCTGTAGAGATAAGGCTGAACATGCACCACACACACACTATGGTAATGAATTCATATGCAGCAAACGACGTGTAGGAAGAAGAACAATATATACTTTGTATTACCAGTTTTCCATCTTGCTCTCTACTTGACCTCATCCATCTTTCTATTCATAAATAAGCTTATTATTTTACTTTTTGGCCATAAAATGTTTGGAAAGTGGAAACTTTCCTATTTGTTCAGGTATACAAACTTGATGGAGTCTGAATTCCATTTAGCTGCTCAACAGATGGCCAATAAATATCAAAGAAAGCCATGACGATAAATTACTAATACAACCAAACAAGTCAAACTCACTCTCACTCACTCACTCACACACACACACACACACACACACACACACACACACACCATATTATCCACAAACAGAGAAAATTACAACTCCCAAAATATGTGAGTTAACGCTGACACACTGCCAACACACTCATTCTGCCTTCGGTAATTGAAGCCAAAATAGTTTTCAGCAGGGGTGAAAATTTATTGACTCCTGAGTCACATGTGGCATTAGGGGTGTGTGTGTGTGTGTGTGTGTGTGTGTGTGTGTGTGTGTGTGTGTGTGTGTGTGTGTGTGTGTGTGTGTGTGTGTGTGTGTGTGTGTGTGTGTGTGTGTGCGTGCGTGTGCATGTGTGTTAGACCATCTGTGATAAACTGTCTCTGTATATTGGTAATAAACAACACAGCACAGTTTTCCACAGAGTGTTTTCCTTGGTTCCACCATGAACAGATGAGAGTTAGGCGTGTATTTATCTGTCCATGTGTCCTCAAGTGTACCATTTATGATCTCCTCCAAAGAGTCATAATTACTGCTAACTTGAAAACCTTTTAGTTGCTTGATCCATGATTCTTGTCTCCCCTTTTTAATTTCCTTATTCCTATTTGCCTATAAAAAAGAGCCCAAGCTTGGCTTCTCTTGTCCTATTAGGCTCATAATTTGTACTACAAAAAAGCTGCTGTTTTTAGAAGTTTGGCATACGAGTGAATTTAGAAGAGGGAGCATCCTGGAAGAAAAAAAATAATGAGTCTGACAGCAAAATGGGACACACAGGGACAGTGAAGAGAAAGAGAGCCATGTAGTGGTTTGTTTTATGGAGCAGTTTGTTTCATTGAGGAATATGATGGAGTGTGCGTGAGGATCAAGTCCTGGAGCTGTAAGGGCCAATGCAGCATAAGCTCACGAATGAGAGCAGATAACAAGTGGAAATGCATGGATATCAGGAATAAAGCATCCTACGGGCAGTCACATTTTAATGCAAAGGCCTGTTGGCATCAGCAACCCAAGAAGACTAGATTAAAAACTGAAAAAAGAAATTACATAAATACTGGGAAATTAAAAATCATACCATCACACTTGGAATAAAATAATAAACTGGTTCAACAAATAATGGCAAACCCCAAAGCTGTTATAATGCACAATTAGAGATATGAGATATAAAATTAACAAGTGCTATTAAAAAGATGCTAGTTTTAACATTTAACACACAAACACAGGCACCAGAGGCAAGAGGCTGCTAAAGGGAAGCATCGCCATGTGCATCAGATAGATCTCATCTGTCAGATGTTATCACAACACTTCTGAGAGGAAAGTGAAAAACAATTTAGCCCCTCACAGTTTCCCTCAATTTTTTGCTTTTCTGGTGCACTTTTTCAGACTTTCTCCTTTAGTATTTGCTGCTAGAGAGCATCTATTACAGCAGGTGATCCGGGTCCTAAAGCGGTAAAGCAGCCCCAGTCCATCACACTACCACCACCATGTATGATGTTCTATTTCTGGAATATAATGTTGGTTTTACACCAGCAATAGGATGCACACCTTTTAAACAGTAACAGTCTGAATGGGACATGACGTGTTGCTTTTTGAGATTTTCTACAGGTCTGACAGTAATCAGGCCCAAGTGTGGCAAGAACTAAGCTTGCCAAATAACGACAGTGAAATCATGATTTAAAGCTGTTATAACGAATCTGCAAACAAGCTTCCAAATTTGCTATTAAAGCGTTAAGGATGAGATGTTTTTCAGGAGCATTTTTTGTCATATTCCTTGAAATTCTCTTCGAATATTGATGGCAACCAATAAATTAAATGTTTTGTCAAAAAAAAGAATCATTTTAAATTGCCTCTAAAAAGTACAATCCTTGAAAAACCTCATCCAATCATTGTGAACGTCCCGTTCTTAATGACTGGATCCTGATCCATGCATCAAACTGCCCTCTGACCATCCCTCCACCCTCTGTGCACAAATCACAAGGAGCAGTTGAACAAGAAACAAAGCCAGAGGCAAGCTAGCTACATTAGCTAGCATACTATAATGCTATACAGTTACGTAGCCTGAGTGGAAGTGGCAGAGGGGGTAAAAGGGCAGTCCTTGCTGTTGGATGTTCGATCTCGGTCCCAGTTAGCCTGGCAAGCCATTATATATGTGTGAATATGGTAAATGGTCTGTATTTGATATAGTGCCTTCTAGAGTCGTAGAACCCCTCAAGGCACTTTACAACACAATCAGTCATTCACCCATTCACACACATCCTGATGGTGATGAGCTACAATGTAGCGACAGCTGCCCTGGGGCGCACTGACAGAAACACAGGCGCCACCGGTCCCTCCGATAACCACCAGCAGGCAATGTGGGTTAGGTGTCTTGCCCAAGGACACAACAACAGCAACAGACTGAGTTGGGATCGAACCTGCAACCTTCCCATTACGGGGTGGAAGAAGAAGAAGAAAACTGCATTTTATATTTACTCAGGTTATCTTTGTCTAACAAAAAGCAAAAACTGGAAAAAAATCTAAAAGGGGATAAACACCTTTTCACAGTCATTGACTTACATTATCACACTTGTAGCATAATACAGATACTAAGTCCCTAATAAAACAAATAACGACTTTATGACTGTATTAATAAAAATAAATAACTGAAACTAATCAACTGATTGATGTACAACTAAATATTGTATCTTCTAAAACATTTTTCAGCATAATGCATACAACTCAACGTATACAAAATCTCCCTCTTCATTACTCATTGCTACCCTGGAGCATTTTAAAGCAGTATTAATCATTTGATAGAGGTTTATTTTCTGTGTCAGACTGCATCCATGTGCTGCATCAGTTTATGTAACACTATTAGTGCTGGAGAGGGGCTATTAGTGTAAAAGAGGGTGTTATGGCACAAAAAAGTCCCCCACAAGGGTAGTCCCAAAACACAGACAAAGAGCTGCAAACATTACACAACGTACAGTAATGACCTACTTTGTTAAGCTCACTGAACAAATACATAATAATAAACTCCTCATTTGCAATGTAGAGAGAGAGGGAGAGCACATAAGAGAAAGAGATAGGGCTGTGTGCACAGAGAAGAATAAGTAAAGGGACAAATAGATTTGCAAAGACAAACAGAAGTCTATTGACAGAGATGACAGAATAACAGAATTAATACTTGGAACTTTTCATAAAAAATAAAGGATGTTGGTAATGAAGTCACAGCGCCTCCTATAGGTACTCCAAAAAATTACTTATGATTTCGTTTTTTATGTATCTAAGTAATTTTAAGCTGTACGAGACTTTGTATATTGGCCTTCAGAACCAGAATCTGCATCTCTAACACATTTGAGACATTTTGTTGTTGTATTTGTGTAGTCATGAGCCTTTTTTAAATTTGTCACAGTTTGTGTCTAGACATGTACAAAAACACAAATTTCTGTTAACATGCATCTAACCAACCTTTGCGATTAGGCTGAGGGCATCTCGACAGGAAGCGGGAAGGGCTGATGTCACTTCCTGTGTCAGATTAGAAACTTCATGATGTATATACAGCTCCAACATGGATGCCAGCTGACACAAACCCTCCTTCTTCTGCTCAGACATCAAATCCAGGTCTGTGAAAATGCAAATAAAAATATGAACGCATGGCTGGACAAACTGCTTCTTCACTAAAATGTAAAGAAAGCACAAACTCCTGTAGCACAGACGTACGTGATTCATGCTCATCCAAAGTGTAGAGCTCATTGCTGCAGCTCGTAGAAGGACTTAACTGGAAAGGAGAGAAAAGATTGATGTTTTATACATAATTTTCTACTGCTCCGTAAGTTGAAGGCTGAAGCTTTTGAAGCTTCGAGCAACAAAAATGGCAGTTTGTTTGGTAGCGACATATTTTTCTGTCTCTTTGAGGGTGAGATGATTTTCACAAGGTCAAAAGACATTTCTAGCAAAAGAGAAGGTTTAGCTTTTAAAAATGCATGATTAGTCATCCTCATCAAAGCCTGTATTGTGCACAAGATTTGATTGAGATAGAAGAGATAAATTCTGGAAACACACCAGGGCAAAGATGAGTCTTGCAGCCAGACGGACCGAGTCAGTGGGAAGTCTTGGCAGGAGGATGCACAGACATTTACACTCTCTCTTATGGCCAGACCACGCTTGTTTCTGCAGGAGAGGAACTTTTAAACACACACATGGATGCAGATGCACACACAGCGAGTCATGGCTCCATCACCCAAGTGGGCATTAGATAAGAGTCACATTTCATTTTCCACAAACTCGTGCTTTTTTTCCTTTGATTCTATGTAGGAAAACCACAGAGACAAACCTGGCAAGTTGCATTGCAGTAGCGAGCCATTTTGCACTGAGAACACCGCAGCAAGGTTTCACGTCTAGACAGAAAGATAAAAAACACATGTCGTATAAACACAGCATTTTAAAGAAATGTGTCACTACAGCACTTAATAAAACAAAACAAATCAGTTTAGTAACCACAAAACACTAAAGGTTTTTAAGTTTTAAACCAGATTAAAGATGGTTGCCACAGATAATTGATATTAGCAAATGCAAAAATTGCTAGAAATCAGTTTATTTTAAAGCTATTGAGCTACATTTTGGTGTCTTTAATGCTAAAAGTAATCCACAACACATACTACGAGCACCACGTGATTGCACAAGAGTTTCATTTCAAACTTTGAAATAAAGCTGACCATTTAGTGAAACCTGCCTGTCATCAAAATGAACCACTGATTTATTAAAAAAACTCAGAAAACAATCAGGTGATGATCTAAAACGTATATATGTTAGAGTCAACCCGATAAAAGACGGCTGCTGCTAGAAAAAAATAATAAAATAATTAAAATTTAAAGATAAAAAAAATTTAAAAAATTAAGCAAATAACAAAAAAATTAAAATTAAAAATTAATAAAGTAATAAATAAATAAAAATTATATATATATATAAATTATTTAAAAAATTATAAAAATAAAGAAATAAAAAAATTAATTAATAGATGACAAAAAATTAATAAAATAAAAATATTTAAAAAAATAAATACAAATTATATAAGGGACAGACGGGTTGCAGATTCCCAAATTTGGCCTCGTTACCACTTAAGCAGAAATCTCCCACAGTTTCGACCTTTACCTGATGGTACAACCTGCGTTACAACTAAGCCATCTCTGTACATCCATCATATAAATGCATACCACGTCTCCAAATAGAGAGTAATCTAAACACAATGCATTAAGGTACACTCTGCTTGTTAGTATCACCTCTGTGTGTCTGAGGAATGATATGCAACAGCTGTGCATCCAGTTGTTATCTTTTGTGCGCATTTTTGTGTGAATGCATAAACCCAGCTGTAAAAGGTCTGCTGCATTTCTCTGAGTCTGACTGCTGTCCTTTCAGGTTTAGCTTTAGTCTGATAACAAGAGAGAGAGCAGGGTCTGCCTCATGCAGCCAATTACAGCCAGCAGAGTGCACCACACACACACACACACTAGGGATGTGTGCCACAAGAAGCCTGTTAGAGTGTGTATGTATGTTTGTGTATGGATTTTTTAAGCCAAGGAAATTGTGGACAGTTATGGCACTTGTAGTTTCTAATTTGAAAGGTTTAATTGAGACTAGAGAATGACTGACTGATTGGGAGTCCAGCTTTAATTTTACAGTTTTAGTTCACCGTCATTATCCTCATTGTGTTCTGCTTTACAAAAGACAAAGTTTGAACTATTGTTGTTAATGAAGCACAACACCAAATCCTTCCCTACACAATAACCTTTCCCAACAAAAAAAGAGGCCAATAAATAAAATTTTCTGGCATTTGAAACCACGATTGGTGACTTGTTTGGCCTCCTACCATCCATACTTCGCTTGTTTCAAGATCGTTTGCTAAAGGAGCAAACATAACTGTGATGTGGTTTGGGCAGGTGCATCATCTCATTTTGTAAATCTCCTTTCAGAACACAAGTTCTCATCAGAATTTAAGTCAAGAAGGGCCTTATCCTCGATGTTGGTGTGGAATAGTTTCATTTGATGGAGCTCCTTCCTAAAGGTCATGGCATTGTTGAATGCTGCAAACTTTTTTTGTCCTTAAAGGCCCTATCAGTGATATTCATAGAAATCATGGTAAAAACTGCGACTCTTTAGCGCCATGCAGTTTCGAGTAAGTATTGCAGCTACGGTGGCCCACTCAAAAAGGCAACAACTCCAGCGTTCACTCCAGCTATCTGGTTTGTTTTTTTATAAAAAAGCATGAGATTGATTTATTTCCAGTCTCTGTAGCCTAACCCACACAAAGCATATAACTACTCAAGCAGGTAAAAAACATTTTTTAATGAGTGTTCAGTCTTAATGCATAATGCCACACGTAGCCCCCCCTCCCCATCCCCCGACAAGACGATGCGCCCCCCCCCCCTCCCCCCGCGGAGACGATGCGCGCGCACCCCCCTCCCCCCGCGCGACAAGGCAGCGCTATCCTACACCCCCCTTAGTCAACAAACATCACGGCTGTGAACATTTCTAGGGGAAACACTGCTGTTAGCTGTTGTATCAACCTACCAGTCCTGAAGGAAGCTAGCATAGCTGCCTGTCACCGATTCACACACGGAGGAGGGGTGGCATCAGCTGTGGCGTCCGGTGTCATGTGGATCAGAGCAGCGGAGTAAACAAGAGTCTGCCGGTTAGCCATCAGCTGATCGGTGTGCGCCGCAGTGAGGATCGAGATGGAGCTAACATCAACCACTGGCTGTTTAGCGATCGGATAGCCGATGAGGTTTGGCTGGAGCCGGGGACACGCTGTGGAAATAAAGTACCGGTAACTAATGCTAACATGGCTACCGGCTAGCGGACCACCGTTGGGAGAGACACGGCAGGCTGCGGTAAGAGAGGAGACTTTAATAGAAGGAGCTTTCTTGAAGAAGGACTTTGGAACTGATACGTTGGGACCGGATTGGGAGCTTTATTATGAAGAAAAGATCAGCTGAGGTGAGTCATAAAAACACTTGGATGCTGGTGTCTAGCTGTTGCGGGCGGGGTTCTCATCATATGCGGCTGCTGAGTGTTGGAAATCAATAAGACCTGACATATTTGATGTGTCTTTTGATTTCATTGTTTGTTATTCAAACTAACAAAGTTACAGCAACAGTGTAACAGCTAGTCTCGTCTCTTCTTAGTTGCATTGTCAGACGCCATGCTTCCACGGCGCACTGCTGCCCTCTGCTGTTTCTTTCAGGTTACAGTCATAGTGCAAACGCGTAACTCAGAGCTCGTATGTCCCTAAATAGCTACCGTATTTCAAGATGGAGGATGACCATGGAGCGTCGACCACAATTTATGTATTAAAAATGTAAAATTTGAAGCTGAGAGGAATATTTAGAATTGATGTTGGTGAGAAATATTAATGAAAAAGGACAAGTTTGTGCACTGGATACACAGAATTTGGTAGTAAACAGGTAAAAATATTACACATTGTGGCTTTAAACATAAATAGAAAACCTTTATGAAATAAGAGTAAATTATGGTTTTTGCCCATCCTTGACCCTAATGTATAACTAGCTCATTTTAAGTGATACAAGTTCAGAGTAGTATGGATCTTCTACCTGCTGGGACTTGAAATGGTACATAAAGTCCATTTGTGATCTGTCACGGTTTTGGCTCCCCGACCTCCACTTCATGACTAGTCACCCCAGAACTCCTTCACCTTAGATCCAAACCTTCCCCAGAACTCTAGTAACCAGCCTGCATCACCCTCGTCACTCCCCTCAGGCCAAACCAGCTTCAGGACTCCACTTCCCAGCATGCACCACTTCTGGCTTTCTGCCCACATCATCAGCCCGGGACTATATCAGGAAGTCCTGCTCGTGGCTCAATCAGTGTTTGTTCCAGTGAACATTCCGACCATTCCAGATGAACACTTTCCAGAGTTTCCAGAGTTTTCCAGTCCAGCCTGTCATTTACCAGACCTGTTGACATCCCGTAAGTCCATTCCATTATTCTGGAACCACAGCGCTCTTGTTTCCCTTCAAGCTGTGTGCCACGGTTCCTATATTAACTGCGTCTGTCCAAACCCAGTGCCAGTCACTCCACGCTTGGGTCATAACAACACACCACATTCTAACTCTTGCTCAAGCCAGCTCAGTCCTAGCCAGATCCTGACATGATCCAGTTAAATCCCACCCATCTGCTCCAGATTCCCTGTCATTTCATCACCAATAAACATTTAGAAAATCTCTCTTCAAGTGTGTCTCAGTGCTTCTTTTTTTACTTTAATCTGAGTTTCAGAAGTTCTTCCCTTTGCTGTGTCATTGACCATTACACCTCTTTCAATCTGGATTGCTCCAGTAATACTTTTCTCACACATAAAAGAAATGGAGGAGATTGTGCTTAAGACAGTCACTGAAGTCTCAAGCTGCCCGTTCCTTTGATAGTGTTCCAGTTCAGCTTGCTTTTTTTCTCTGCTACAACATTCTATTTCTAAAAAGCTGCACTTTTCTCAGATACTTGACATGGCAATCTAGTTCTGACTGGACTGTTCTTTTGTGTACTGATAAACTGAACATGAGTTTAAGCACAAGCTCCTATGGTCAGATATTTCTGCAGGAATGTCTCGTTTCCTGGGAAAATAATTTTCTCAACTGGCAACCTTTCCCTGCCTCTCTGATGAGATTGGCAGCAGCTCCCTGCAAACATTGTTAAATGAAGCAGTTATGGAAAATGAATAAATGAAGGAACTTTCTTTACATTAAATAATATAAAAACAACAAGCTGGGTTTTTCTGCATCTCCTCAAAACTATTTTGTTAAACTTTACAATTTTTCAATATTTCAGTACCAAACTCAGAATTTCTGGAATTTCTGCACCATCCATCTATTCATCCATTTTTCTCTGCTTATCCGAGGTCAGGTTGCGGGCGCAGCAGCCTAAGCAGAGACGCCCAAACTTCCCTCTCTCCAGCTACTTGGGCCAGCTCCTCTGGGGAAATCCCAAAGCGTTCCCTGGCCAGCCCCAGCATGTCCTGGGTCTTCCCTTGGGTCTCCTCCCGGTTGGACGTGCCTGGAAAACCTCACCAGGGAGGCATCCAGGAGGCATCCTAACCAGATGCCCAAGCCACCTCAACTGGCTCCTCTCAATGTGGAGGAGCAGCGGGTCTACTCCGAGCCCCTCCTGGATGACCGAGCTTCTCACCCTGTTGGGAGAGCCCAGCCACCCTGCAGAGAAAACTCATTTTGGCCGCTTGTATCTGCAATCTCATTCTTTCGGTCACTACCATAGGTGAGGGTAGGAACGTAGATCGACCGGTAAATCTAATCAAATTTATGCACCATGCAAAGCATCTTAATAGTATTTTGGGCTTTTTATGATTTGCAGTTGAAAAATATTGACGAGTAGAAAAGTCCACATCCAGACAAACTGTGTCCGCAGAATTTTCTTTTATATGAGAAAAAGAGGGGAAATACATCATAAAATAAATTAAATCTGACAACAGATGTTATTACGACCCAACACACAATATGAAGTAACGGAGAACATGTTATGATGGATGTACATTAGCCTACAGCTTAGTGGATAAAGTATCACACATTTGATTAGATTAGACATACTTATAAATGCTGTAGATGGTCTTATTTGAACCTTGAAGGCAAATGCAGAGATTTAAAATGAACGAACACACACACACACACACGGTGTACTTCTGACCAAAAGCTGCTGCCTGTCAACATTAGCAACAGAAGTTAAGTGGGTCCTCTATCAGTTTGAGACCAGACGGGAGTGTTGCATTTGCCTCGGAGTCCCTGCAGACATGTTCAAGTTTACAAAACACTCCTCCCTTGTTCTCTCCTGCTCAATATTCTGTATTTAGCCTCTTTCCTCACTATGCATCTCTTACTTTTCTCCTGCTCCTGTTGTGCCTTTGGGCCTTATTTGCAATGACCTTTTAGTTTTGGAAGCCAGCAAAAAAACGTATTGTGTCACCTTTGCATGGGAGTTAATGAAAACACAGTCATTCTTGTCATGTTGAGATTTAACAGAGACAGGAAAGCCACACACAGTTTAAGAAACACGGGTCTGTGGTTTGATATGGAGGAGTAATAACAGATTAGCCCGGGTCAAACCTAAACAGTCGGCTCACATGCCAGGTCTTTTTTTTTATGCTTTAGAGTTTGATCAGAATCAGCCAAGCACAGGAAGCCATTCCACCTCTCACGAACCAAACAGGAAGTCTGATAACTGCAACTTTATTTTTATTTCTGTGGTTTGATTCCTGTCACTCAATTAGGAACGTTAATCGCTCAGGATGAGGAGCTACATTATGTTAAAGTGCTGAATGTGATGTTCAATTAGTATTTGGTAACGTTGGGACACCTTTTGTTCAAAATGAATTTAATTGTTAGATTTGTCCGTCTCAATTATAGCAAAGATGCATTCATCTGAATTGCTAGTACCAGGTTGGACCCCTTTTGCTTCTAGAGCTGCCTAAAGGGACACTTTGCAACTTTTTAATATTTTTAAATCATGTTCTTGACCCTTTACAGGGTTACTTAGAAAAATTTCAGCTTGACCTACCTGGCTCTGCAGTCTGGTTCCAGCATGTTTTAGATCATGAACACAGCTGATTTGTTTAACTTAGTGATGAATAACTCCCGTAGAAACTAATGAAGGCTGAGGAGGCATTTCAGCAGTTAGATTAAGGTGTTAAAAAGACGAACGCACAGCAAGGAGATAAGTTTTACTTTCGGTTTCACCAATGAACACTAGGGGGTGCTACAAACAAGCCAAAACTGACTAGTGTCCCTTTAATTCTCCATCCATAGATCCATAGCAGAGATAAAAGATGAACAGAAACTTGTTTATTGTGGTTTATGCACTGACATAGCTACATTTATGTAGAAACACGCCACCACTGTATGGAGACAAGCTCTTAGACGTAAACACAAGCACATCTACGCACAGTAGGCGAAATATTTTGAACAGCTTCAAAAACAAGGTCGGCAACAAAAGCATCATTTATTTTTCTATTTTTCAATCTTGTAGTTGAACATTTCAGCCAAGAACTCTTTCATTAATTGTCATTTGAGATCATTTGGTTCAAAAACAAACACCCACATTCTGTACTTTTTACATTATTTCATGATTTAAATGCACAGACACAACCCGACTTTGTCCTCCGGGCAAAACACAGCTAGGTTTGTGCAACATGCGCTGCTCTGTGCGGTGCACTGTATTACATACACCGATTTAACTTGGTCCAGATATAGATGATGACAGTAACAAAAGAGCAAAAAGCAACAAAATAAACTGGAAAAAATGGAGATTTCCGAAGCATAACTATAGCAGAGTCCACGTCTCTGTCTTTTTATTAGCTTTTGGTAACAAAGTCCTGCTGTTTGTTGATTAAAACTTATTTCATGCTTAAATTATGATTCTTTCTACCAAGCACGCCTGATTCATCTTTAGCCAATTTCCCCTTTTTCTCTCCCGTCAACCCCCTCCCCCCCTTCTATTGTTTTTTTCAGCCACATCTGTCAGATGTTGTGTGAAGTCTTCTGGATGGCAGGTCCATACTTGGACTGTAGGCACAGTAGGGAAACTCATGAATACCATTAGAAGGGTTTCATTAGTAGCATGAAGAATACTGAATTAATGCTTTCTCTCTCCTACCCTCAATGGCTTACTCTTTTTTCTACTTTCCTTTTTTTCCCTCATCAATGCTCTCTTTGGCTTATTTATTTTCTTACTATTTTTTTATGTTTTTGCTCATTATTTGTGAAAATAATAAGCGTTAAATTAAAATAGACAGTATTATTCGTGTAGACAATTTGATGCAAAAGTGAAGACCATTTGCATACCTTGGACACTGACTGATAAAGAGATGCATGTGAGCTATAAGACCATTTTAACAACTCTACAAAAGCACAAAATACCTACTAAACACCAATCCGATCTTAATATCTGTATCGGTACAGATATAGAAGAAAATTCTAGATCGGGTATCGGAGACTATGAGCCCGATCCATAAGAATTTATCTATTCAGTATATTTCTATGTGCTGTGGGTGACGACGTCATGCGCTACAGTCCCACGCTGTGCAGAAGCTCACGTTGATTTCAAAATGGAGTGAGCAAAAGGATCTGTAATTTGGAACTTTTGGGCCCCTGTACAAAAGGATGATCCCAGTCTTTTTCATATAGTAACAAATAGTTCACTATGTAATACAGTTTAATACTGTCTTACCATATCGATATCGGATCGATAGACCAATACTAAACTTCTGATATCGATATCGGTATCGAATGTGATAAAAGTGGATCGTGCATCCCTATACTAAACAAGTGTCAATAGCAGGATTACATCATCTTCACTTCTCACAGATTCTAGTTTGACCAAATCTGGCACAAAATGATAAATGAACTTGTATAGCACCTTTCAGAGTCAGAGGACTCCAAAGCGCTTTACACTACAGTGAAACATTCATCCATTCACACATTAGTGGTGATGAGCTACAATGTAGCTACAGCTGCCCTGGGGTGCACTGACAGGGGCGAGGCTGCCGTATACAGGCACCACCGGTTTCTCCGACCACCACCAGCAGGCAAAGGAGGGTGAAATGTCTTGCCCAAGGCAGAATTATCTGCATGGAGCTGGGATCGATCCTGCAACCCTCCGATTACTCAACTTGAGCTACATCACTTATCAACAAAGAAACTTTTATCAAAGATGCAATTAACTGCTAGTGTTAAAGTAAAATTCTCAGCAATAATAATGAACCTATAAGACTCACATTCTTCTGTTTAAATGGTTGGCAGATGGCAAAAATCATTAAAGAATCAAATCATTCATCACTTTCTTTTTGAAGCAATAGCTCTAATGAGTTTGTAATTTTGCATTTTAAAGTATTTTTGTCCTCTATTGACCTTTTGCATGTGACGTCACCCAACTCATGGGAAGCACTGTTCCCTGTCTCACAAGTTACAAAGGATACACATTTCCAAGAATGCCCTCAAGCAATAATATTTTTTTTATGTGGGGAAAATGTGGCATTAAAGTCACAAAAGGACTGAATGTGACTTTAGTGACAGCAATGAGTTTTTTCCTCCCAACCACACAATGACAGCACGTTTACACAATGATTACTCTTTTGTTGTTCTGAAAAACACCAGAGAACAAGATTAAAGCCCAAAGCAAAAAAAAGGTTGATTTGCATGAGAAATCAAGAGAACAAATGCAAGCAAGAGAAACAGAAAAAGCCACAAGAGTTGGAATATTCAGGCTATAGAAACAGTTATTCATCAGAGGAAGCCAAAAGATGCTTGTTATTCCACAGATGCGCAGGAGAATAGATCTGTGTGCCTACATGTTTGCATGTGTGTCTGTGAGTGTGTATGTGGTCAGTTTCTTAAAGCCTATGCAATGAGACATCTAATTAGCCCTACCTCAGCATATCAATCCTGGTGTGTGCAGCATGGTAATTAATGCCCCGTGAGTATAGGCTGCTGCACTGAGTCCATTTGATTTTGTTCTGTCTACTTGCATGTGTGTGTGTGTGTGTGTGTGTGTGTGTGTGTGTGTGTGTGTGTGTGTGTGTGTGTGTAAGGTAATAATTTGTCCTTTTTATTCTGGGCTGTCTAGTCGTGCCTGAGTGAACTCTCATTTTCATGCTGGGTGCAAAACACAGCAGGTGCATCTCCCTTTTGAGTGCTTTAGAGTAAATCTGTTGAAACTAAAGATATTACCATACATCTAGTACTTTATATTTGACTGTTGTGTAAAAATACCAAATGTCTGAGGTAAGAAGTTAAATGAAATCTCGTATATATGTTGTCTCAAGCATAAAGACATGGAAAATGTCAGTCCAAATTGTTATCCCAAAGCTTTTCATCAAACAACAAATCCCATTCCAAAAGAACTTTTCAATTTACAAGGTTGAAAAGGTAAACATGAGATAATGAGAATCTGCTAAATAACAGGAAAAAGCTCCCAAAGGGACACTACTGCCACCTACAGGTGCACCGATGCTATAAAAGTACAACTCCCAGCTCAGCTCAATCACTCGCATCTGCAGGAATCCTCAGTGTGACTGCAGTAACACACCAAAACATTAATTATTCAGTGTAAACAATGAAAAGCCTGCTACCTGAGTCTGTGTGTGTCTTTAAGTGAAAAAGACACCAGCTGCATCTCCAGTTGTCCTGATCCCATGCTGTCTGTAATAACTTCAATGATGATTCGTTAACACCTGAGGGTACTGATAATAGATTCATTTATTGCTTTTATCACCTGAGTGATGGGTGAACATGAACACAGCACAAGCATAACATGACCTAAAAACCTTACAGCAGCTTCAAATCTTCATTAAACCAATGAAGTGACGTACATTTTGAACTAATTGCTACTTATTCACCATCATCTGGTTCGATAGTGCTAAATGATGCATTCTCCTGCTGTGTGTGATCATTTTTTTGTAGTTTAAGTAAATTATCTTATGATCAAATGAAAAGATTTTTTGTGCACATTTCAGAAAGTAATTATAGGATGTGCATTTACAACTGATAACCTTTAGGAGTCGACCCAATTCCAGTTGGCCACCAAAGCTAGTCACATTGCAGCATCTGTTAGGAAACACATAAATGGCCAGTTTTATTAGCCTGGCAAGTAGCGCTGGGCGATATGGCCTAAAATCAATTTTGCGGTATATTGAGGAGTTCACCATGATAACGATAAATGGACGATAACTACATGTATGCGCAAAAACAAAAGTTGTCCACTTGATGGGGCTGTCACGTGTATTACGTTGAGTCACGTTGTCACGTGACTCGAGGTGGTACAGCTTCTTATAGGGACATGAACTTCACCAGCCTACACAGATCTTTTCATTTTTTTATTATTGAATTTACTGACATGGGAAAAATGATATCGATTAGAGTCAGAACTTTCGATAACGATAAATTTTTGATTTATTGCCCAGCCTTGTTGTCTGTCAAACTTTCTCCGCAAAGAAATCGGACAGCGCTAGGACCAATCAGAGCAACGAACAACGTGACATATTTGTCGCTACGGAAATCAAGCCCTTTTTATAATTCAATTCAATTCAGTTTATTTATATAGCGCCAAATCACGACAAGTCATCTCAAGGCACTTCACAAAGTAAACATTCCAATACAGTTCAGTTCATTAAGCCAATCAGTAAAAAGTTTCCTATATAAGGAACCCAGCAGATTGCATCAAGACACTGACTAGTGTCAGTGTGTCGATACAATCCTCATACTAAGCAAGCATGTAGCGACAGTGGGAAGGAAAACTCCCTTTTAAAAGGAAGAAACCTCCAGAGGATCCTGACTCAGTATGAGCAGCCATCCGCAACGACTCACTGGGGATTGAGAAGACAGAGCAGGCACACGCACACACCCCCATACACACACACACACCATATATATCAAGTAGTGTTTCTATGGCTACACTGTAATTTCTTAGTAGAAGTTCTATTTAGTAAGAGAAACTTTATTGTCTTTATCTGAGTGAATCTATAATTGATTCAATAGGTGAACTAATAGTAGCACATTCTATGTTAAAGAAAGTAAGATGTAATATCAGGAGAGGGAGAATGTTAGGTGGTTGGCAGCAGTGTGCCAGCCGATGGCCCCCTCCATGAGGCCACCACAGCTCAGCAGAATGCCAGTGTAGCTTCTTCTGGGAAGAAAAACACTTAGAGAGAAAATAAAGTTAACAGCTGAAATAACAGGAAATAATGCAATTAGAGAGTGGTGGTAGAAGAGAGTAGCAGAGTGTGGAAAGTGGTCAGTATGTCCTCCAGTCTAAGCCTATAGCAGCATAACTACAGAGATAACTCAGGATAACCTAGCCTTTTAGATGGAGGCATGTGGGAGGCAGGGCCAGGGAGAAAAGTCTTTAACGACTGTAGTCCCCTCTGTACACTCTACCTCCCTCTGCTCCCCTCTCGTCTAAACCTGGGCTAACATCAAAATTTAACCATAAGCCCTATCAAATAGAAAAGTTTTGAGCCTAGTCTTAAAAGTAGACAAGGTGTCTGCTTCACGGACTAAAGCTGGGAGCTGGTTCCACAGTAGAGGAGCCTGATAGCTAAAAGATCTGCCTCCCATCCTACTTTTAGATATTGTAGGAACCACCAGTAAACCTGCAGTCTGAGAGCGAAGTGCTCTGTTAGGAACATATGGAACAATCAGATCACTGATGTATGATGGAGCTTGTTTATTAAGAGCTTTATATGTGAGAAGGAGGATCTTAAAATCTATTCTGAATTTAACAGGCAGCCAATGTAGGGAAGCTAAAACAGGAGAGATGTGGTCTCTCTTTTTAATTCTCATCAGAACTCTAGCTGCAGCATTTTGGACCAGCTGAAGACTTTTGACTACATTCTGTGGACCTCCTGATAGTAATGAATTGCAGTAATCCAACCTTGAGGTAATAAATGCATGAACCAGTTTTTCAGCATCACTCCTGGAAAGGATGCTTCTAATCTTAGCAATATTCCAAAGGTGGAAAAAGGAAATCCTACAAACCTGTTTAACGTGGGATTTGAATGACATGTCCTGGTCAAAGATTACACCGAGGTTTTTTACTTTGTTCTCGGAGGCTAATTTAATACCATTTAGATCAGGTGATTGACTAAGCAGTTTCCTTTTCTGAGGTTCTGGTCCAAAGATGATAACTTCAGTCTTGTCTGGATTTAACAGCAGAAAGTTTAGAGTCATCCAGATTTTTATGTCTTCAAGACAAGCCTGTAGTCTACCTAACTGATTAGGTTCATCAGGGTTTATGGATAAATATAACTGAGTATCATCAGTGGAGGTTTATCCCATGTTGTCTAATGATTTTACCAATTGGAAGCATATATATAGTGAAAAGAATTGGTCCAAGTACTGAACCCTGTGGTACTCCACAAGTAACTCAGTCCTCTATACACCATCAAAGAAGAATCAAATACATCCTTTTTTCGAAATAAATGACTCATGTCTCAAAGAAAAGCCCAAGTCTAAATCGTCCAAAGTTTATGCCAAAGCCGTTTCAACCCTAACCCTAACCCAGATCTAGCCTGCCCAACAAGCATAGAGCGCTGTGACTGGCAAGACACAAAACTGTTTGGGCCAATGGTAGATGTGCTGAGGCTACAACACAGTGTGGCTAGACCAACCTCCAAAACAAAATCTTTTGCAATTTCTAGGGTTGGTCTAGATTTCTAGGCTGCAGTTTTATAGATATTGAGCGAATATTTGTTGTGGTAGTAGCTGAAAGTCTCTCAAAGAAAATGCTCAAGTGCCATTTCCAAGATTTGACCAAAAAAGCGATCACACATATCACATAGGATGATATAGTTTCAAACGGGCATGAAAAGTAGTGATCAATCTGCACTCTAGGGATGTAAGGAAATACACAGGTACACTGAAATATCATGATATTTTCTGTTATTATGATAATAAATCAATATTTAAAAACAGTGTGTCGATTTTTGATTGAGAATTTATAGTCACTATATTTCTTTTGTGTGGTGAAATTTAAACTCTGATTGCTAGGTGGCAGCAGATTTCCCCGCCTTCATTCTGAAGGAACGATATCTTGCCATAATACTGGATGTGTCTTGGAAGCTTCTGACCTGAGTTCTCCAATTAAATTTAGTCTTAGAAACTGCAAATATCATCTGATCTTTTAGTGTCGCAATATATCGAATTATACGATTCGTATCGTCTCCCCTGTATTGTGTATCGCCAGATTCTTGACTAAAAAATGAGGATCTCACTGAGCAGGTGGTTTTCATTGGTTTATTTCCATAACAGCTTTCTTAGTGAGCAACACAAAAACTAAATAAATATTGTATGTGACACCCCTGTGCATATTCTGGGTATATTTATGTGTATAGGAGCTCTTACTTGTGGTTTATTGGAGGTGAACATAAGAATTTCAAAAGCTCTTCTAGAGCATACCAAGACCCGGGGTAAAGAGAATAAACCAGGAGAAGAATGAGCAGATGCAGTTTGATCTGAGTTAAATGCCTGGCAGCTGAATTTCCAACAACCAGAAAGAAGCCTAATGAAAGAAGCATGGCTGAGCCAGTTCTTTGTTAGACTGACTGAAATGCAAAACAAGAATCCACAGAAGACTCTAAAGCTCTGAAAATACAGGCGCTGCACAGCTCCAAGAAAGAGCCAAGTGGCTGTCAAAGCACAGAAAACAGTAATGACCAACATGTAACTGAAGGCAAAAACCTCAGACTGCTCACAGATAACAGCAACTCCAATCTTTTCCAACGGAGTAAAGGAAAGAATAAAATCGTGTTGGTGATTTCATCTCAAACGTCCACATTGGGCTTCAAATACATTCGTTTTCTTGGCTTTTTTCCCTTCCTGCGTGTTTAAAGGAGACAAGTAACAGATGCACCGTCTATGATTAGCAGAATAATATGAGTCCTCGGAGAGCCTTTGTGATTCATCCAAATTTTCTAAAAGGGGCAAAAGCAAACAAACACTGAAGGATCAACAAATGCTGGGAAAAGCACAGATTTTCATTAAGCCGAACCACGGCAGATAATTCATATGTTCGTGCTCTTGAGGGCCGGGATTTAATTTCTGTGAAGGCACGCAGCCCTCACGACTAAAGTAAAAGACGACGCACGCAGATGTGCTTTCTAAATGATTACACATTCACACATGGAGGGGTGTTCCCTGTGCACAGCAAATAACTTGGTTTGCAAATGATACAGCTGTGCGTGAGGCACCTGGGCGTTGAACGGGAGGAGATGGGAGAGAGTTGGGGGAGGAGGAGGGCAACGGAGAATGTGTGTTTAAACAATAAGAGATGAGGAGATGGTGGATGGGACGGGTGAGATGGGAGAAGGGAGTATATAAAATGGGGAAATGGGGAAACGGTGGAAGCAGGATGTTGGAGGACAAAGATGGGGGAATAAATTGAGAGACGGGTTCAGGTAAAGGGATGAGGAGGAGGAGGACTGCTGACTTGCCTTTTGAAGCGTTCCCCTCCTCTCATCTGCTCCTCTTGGTTTGTTCAACTGCATCTAAAGTAGTAATCTGTATGCTTCATATACAACTGCATTCCCACACTCTTATCGGTTCCTGCTTGTGGGGGTGGGTTCCCGGAAAGGATGATAGAGGATGTTTGAAAAAGAATCGGTGTCAGGGGGTGTGTGAGCACAGCCACTTTCACATGAACTGCAGCCTATAAATCTCTACATTATGCTGAGAAGCAGTGAATGCATATGCGTGTTCATGTGTGTGTGTGTGTATTATAGAGCAGAAATTGAAAGGACTTTATCCCACCAGCTCTATAAGACAAATTGAAAAAAACACTGTAATGTGTCCATGTCAATAAGCAGCCAATCCTCTGAGGGATTCATCATGAGTGGTCGTGCTCATGTATTTGCTGCTTTGTACACTGTTTTTGCTCATCTTTTAGTGGCTAAAGCATTTTATTGTGTTGTGTTAATTAATGGAAGTTTGATCACCAAGTTCTCCAGAAGCTGTCCCACTCACATGGCTCACAAAAATGGAACTGACAAGTTTCTGAAGCGTGCAATAACGTTCTTCAACCTATTCAAAACTCCTGTGATATGACAGCTAAGGACCTGCGACTCACGCGAGAGAGTTGGGGCGCTCTCGATGATACAGTTTTTCAGCTCAGTGAGAAAAAAAGGTAGTCAAAAAAATCACAAGTTTGTGTGAACAGAATTGACCTTTCGCCGAGCCCCGCCCCCCTTAGTTACTGTTGCCAAGTGCGACAATAAGAGGGTTAAATACTGCAGCTCCGCAGATTTCAGCGATGGAAAGAAGTAGACAGATGCGTGTCAGCGACATTTTTTTGGCGCAATTCCTCCTCAATATCATCCAGATCGAGGCAAAAGGGTTACAGTATGCAGTGAAGGGATATATTAGTGTCGGCTCCGCTGAGCGAAGCGTAGCAGGGAACAAGGAGTTTGGAGTTTGGGAGAAGGTCCGGCGTCCGGGGACGCGTGGATCCGAGGAGCGGTGGCGGCAATGCGGTGTCCCTGTGAGCTGTCAGATGTCAGCTGTCAGATGATCTGAGCTGCAGGCAGCTCTAACGGAGAAAAGCTCCCGACGCTCTGCATCGCTTCAGTTTATCATCTAAGCTGAGTCTGTTTATAAAATGTAACTTTTATGCCCGTGTTTACTTTCATTTTCAATATAGTTCCCGGCCCGGAGCTCGGCATTAATTCATCATGTGATCATGACACCACCCGCTGTTGAGCCAATGTGCGTTTATAAGACACACAGTTGAGGTAATATTACGCTGATTTGCCGGCACGGTGTGTCTTATCTAAAAGGGTCTTGGATAGTCTGGGAGGCGGACCTCCGACCAGCCGCGGGCAGGGGGAGCACTCATGCTTGGCTGTTGCTGGTTGAGCTCGATGAGGAGGTTCTGAAGGGAAACGAAGGAGACACGACTACTATCGAGGCTAATGCTTGGTAGTAAATTAGGCTTAGCGTCATCATTTTGTTTGGAGTTGTCAGATAGTAACGGTTGCTATGATGTGATTGGACAATAGCCATTCTGGGGGCGGGGCCGGCAAAAGGCTAATTGACCAGAAAATACAAACAGGAATCATATATCTTATAATCCCTGATAATAATGATTTTCCAACTTTCATCCAAGGCAAACCCAGACATCCCACTCCTCAGTGACTCTCTCCTGAGGGATCCCATTCCCTATAGGGTTCCCAGGCCAGAGATGATAAATAATCTAAGAATAGAAAGTTCTCTATATAATGACATAAAGCATGTCCTAATGACTTGTAAGCATAAACATCTATGGTTATTGTATTGCTATGAGTAGGCTTATGTTTATGTATTTATGACTGATGTGAGTGGACATGGACAGAAAAGGCGCAGCCATAGGATGGAGGGTGTCAAGTTTGGTGGCAGGAGGATCTCGTCTCTGCTTTTTGTGGATGATGTCCTACTTCAAGTGGGGGAGTTTAAGTATCTCAGGGTCTTGTTCACAAGTAAGGGAAAGAAGGACCGGAAGACCAACAGGCGGATTGGGACCGCGTCGGCATTGATGCGGACGCTAAACCAGTCAGTTGTGGTGAAGAGGGAGCTAAGAGAGAGAGCAAAGCTCTCAATTTACCAGGTGACTTTCGTCCCAATCCTCACTTATGGTCATGACTGAAAAAACAAGATCGCAAATACAAGTGGTCGAAATTAATTATCTCCGTTGGGTGTCCGGACTCAGCCCTTAGAGATAGGGTCAAGAGCTCGGACATTCGGGAAAGACTCAGAATAGAGCCGCTGCTCCGCCACGTTAAGAGAAGCCACCTGAGGTGGTTTGGACATTTTGGTGACATGTTTCATGTATGTCCTACCGGCAAGACAACCCCCCCGGTCAACCCAGAACATGCTGAGGGGGTTATATCTCCATGTCAGCCAGGGAATGCCTGAGGATCCTGCCAGTGAAGCTGGTGGAGGTCGCTAGGGAAATGAAGGTTTGGGTGCTACCCTCGTGAGCCAGAATCGGATAAGTAGATGAAAACAGACAGACATACGGTAAGTCTTCATGTGTCCTGATGGGGTCTTCTCCCAGTGGCACAAGTAAAGAAATGATCCACAACAAAGCAACAAGGCATGTTTTAGATGCACGAACCACCTCAACCTTCTTTCGATATAGAGGAGCAGCAGCTCTATTCTGAGCTCAACAATCTACCTCATCACAGAGACAGAGCCCAGAGGAAGCCGATTTCAGAAGTTTAAATCCAGAATCTAGTTCTTTCAGTTACATACAAACTTTTTTGACCTTAGATGAAGGCTGGAATGTAAACTGGCCTTTTAGCTCAACACTTACTGCACCAGACCAGAGCAACACATTTGTTTCTTCTTCAGACGAATCCCAGATCCAACAGTGCCCTCTCTCACTCTATTCAACCCTCACTCTCCAACAAGATATTTACACAGATTCACCCCGGAACCAGAGGAAGCATTCCATCTTTTTCCACTTGAGAACCATGGCTTCAGACTTGGATGAAGTCATTCTCATCCCAGCTGCTTTATGTTCAGCTCTGAACCACCCCAATGCGTGATGAGGGTCATGGCTTGAACCCTTCAATAGCACCACATCATCTGCAAAGAAGCAGAGATGAGATCTAGAAGTTATCAGACATCTTTCTCTTTAAAACTGATTGTACAGAGACCAATTCAGCAATAAATGGCTTTAAAATCTAAAATATATAATTCATCACCAGACTTATACAGAAAGATGTGAATAGTTAAAGTTTTTAATGCAGTAACTTTTTTCCACTGTTCTCAACCATTTTCCCATTGTTACTTTCTCTTCTTTGGTTCCTGGTCAAGTTCCCTCATTAATGTGTTCAGAATCTTTACAGAGACCAACAAAGAAGCAAGAAGCAAAACAATCTGTTTAAAGTTTCTTATTTTTCTAGTGGCAGATATAACACCTTCCCAAGGGATGGTAAATAAAGCAAGACTGGAAATTTAAAATATGTCTTTTAGTGTGTTTATTCAGAAAAGTACCTCACAAAAGCAGCTTCTGCAACCCCACCCGGGCAAACTTGTGACATGATAAAAACAAGGTATTTTTATGCTCGAACAGACTTGCTGCTGCCAGAAAACTCAACAGAATCACATCAGAAGTGAGCTGATGACCTTGACCTCGTTTTTCCATCTGACTTTGCACATTAATAATTGATGCCATTGCACCAACCAGGCCTGATTCACTGCAGACACTTTGACTTGCAAGCACAGTGAAGCACAGGTGTACTAACGAGGGTGGCATTCCAATTCTGCAGCTGTGCATAAATGAGCTAATGAGCAGAACTTCTAAATGGAATGCAGCCCTTTCTAAAACACATGAATTAGCAACCCTTTGAAGTCAAAAAGTCTGCCATACCGGATCAGACAAATAATATTTTACCTGATCAATTAGCCGATGTATCCCTAAATCACAAATATTGAACTTATATAACAAATTATGTCATGCGTGCAAATGAAGTAATTAAAATACAGACGTTTAATCAAAGGAGAGAAGAAAATTACAGATAAGCGTTGTTCCTGCTCTCCATTGCAACTATTTGTTTGCTTTTCTTGCAAACTGAAAAAACAACATATGCAGCCCTATATTCCTTAGAGTTTATTATTTCATGTTTCCATTTTTTTAAAAAGAAAGTGTCATGCTGTGCTCTTTTTGCTGTTGTTGTTTGTTCAGCCTCCAGCTAGCATGCATTAACATAAAGCTAAAATTAGAGCAAAACTCTCAAGTCAACTGCCTGTCAATCTATTATCATTGTTAGAAAGACCCCATGGAAGCTGGTTTATTTAACTTCCAATGGAATGTGTCTCTCTATAAATAAGACAAAAGATTTTAGAAGCTTGACTTTTATCTGCAGTGTGTTTGAGGTCCAAAGAGACTCTGAGTGAGAGATTGGTGTCAAATATCAAAACTTTGTCTGATGGAAACAGCATTGCCCTTACTCTGTGTGTGCGCGCACACACACACACACACACACACACACACACACACACGAATTGACAACGGGGAAAAAAGAGCTCTTCCTCTATGTGCTTCTTTGTTTATCTATAGAAGAGAAATTGTGTCACATCTCCACTTCCATCTCTTTCTGCTACTTCCTTTTTATTCCATTTCTGAGAATAAATGCAAATCAGAAACAGTTTCTGTGACTTTGCTGTCTCAGGTTATCGTTTACAGGACAAGGTTAATGAGTGACCTTCAGAGAAACTGTTACAACAGCACGCTTGTATAATTGCACAGAAGGAGAGAGGTAAAAACCACTGAAATGTGAAATTATGATGGCAACACAATATGATGCATAACAGCTGATCCACAGTAAGAGACAACCAGTTTACTTTTGATTTAGGTGAAAAGCACTTCCAGGAATAAGTGATGGAAAGCAGAAGCACTAAGGAGATAAAAGCACAGTTCTTTTTTAAATATTAGGTAAATATTGTGGCTAATTCTTGAAGCCTGCTGCACTTTTCATCAATGCAACTCATGAAAAACAAAGTAATCTTCAATCTCTCCCAGTCTTTCTGTGAACTTCACCCATTTTTATTTGTTGACCCCTGGCGATGTGTGTGTGTGTGCGTGTGTGTGTGTGTGTACTCTCTCAGTATTTATCACTCATTACTTACATGCAGTCTTCAGGTCTGTAATTAAGTTCAGCTTTGAAGGCCCCCAGCACCACCTGCTCATTTCCTGCACACATGTGCATCCACACATACCGCAGGTCCGCCGTGTTCTCGCAATGAGACAGTCACACAAATAATTGCACACTCTCACACACACTCTTCAACACTCAGTCACGCTGTGAGGCTAATTGTGTTTTGGTGAAAACAGGAAAAATACACCCCTTGTCTTTGAGACCAGACTTGACGCACATGTAGTGTATGTGTGTGTGTGTGTCCTGTGCTCTACAGCAGGTTTTGTGACTACAACACAACATAACACACACACAGATCTGATAAATCAATAAAACATTCTGACACTCGGGTTGATGAGTGTCTGCTGCAGACAAAGCAGATGTAGCCATAACGTTTATTCAATATCTCTAATATATGATCCTAGCTTGACCTGCGGCCTGTCTTAATCCAATCTAAACGCACACGCACACAATGTGCCCCAAGCACAGAAAAATAATGGGCTTGAGTGAAGCTATAAGCTCTGTAATATCTTCATTGATTCCTCCTGGTCTTCTTCTTGTGTGGAAAAGTGCACGTTTGCTTAGATATTGAGTGCAAGAATCTTGGAGTGCATGAATGTACTTGTACTAGTAAGTCTATATTTGTGGATTTGTATAGACAATCAGGAAACTGACATGTAAAAACCACACTCTTGGCATGTCTAGGAATGACTTTATCATAAAGTTTCATCTACTGGGATAGACATGGTCAGCTACAATAGTCACGTAGGCTGTGGTGTTTAAACAAGGCTCAGGTGCTAAGGGGTCCACAGTCGGACAAGAACACCCACCACCCCACCATTACGCCACCACCACCATGCTGCAGCATTGATGCAAGGCAGGATGGATGAATGCTTTCATGTTGTTTAAATCCATATCCGAGCTGACCATGTAAATGCTGAAGCTGGAATAGAGACCAATCAATGTTTTTCCAGTCACTTCTGGTCTCGTTCTGGTGATCCTGTTTCAATTGTAGCATCAGTCACCTGTTCAGGAGTTACACCTAGTGGGGTCTTCTGCAGCTGGAGTCCATCTACTTCAAGGTTTAACATGTTCAGGGATGATATTCCTCAGATATTGGCTGTCGTGAGGGATTAATTGGCTGCTGCAGCTTTTCTATCATCTCAAACTGGTTTGTCCATCCTCCTCTGACCTTTGACCTCTGCAAGGCTTTAATGACCACACACAACAACCACTTACTGAATATTTTAATCCCAATAGATCAGCATTTTCTGAAATACCCAGACAAGCATGTCTGGCACCAAAAACCCTTGAGATGCTCAGTCTGAACTTCACCACGTCTAAATGCATGAATGTGATATATTACTGCCATCTGATTGGCTGATTCGTTCTTTGTGTTAAAGCACCTGAAGTATAACTACCTGCAAATACAATACGAGCCACCTGCTTCAGAGGGACGGCTCACATGAAGGCTTTAAAACTACAACCGTCAAGTAATTAAATATTATGCATTAAGTTTTATAACGTTGGTAGTTGGACGGTTTTGGGTTAAAAGACAAAGATTAGAGGTTTCTATTTGTTGTTCTTTTAACAAAGAACCAGTCTGCCATCTACTGGCAAAATAAAGAACTTATCCAAGTTGCTGGCAGATAATATTTCAACCAAACAACACGCAAAAGCGTGTACGCAGACTGTACACAGCTTATGTCTGTGAAATTACAGAAATGTGTAACCACATAGAGCTGGACCCCATCATGGCTCCATCTTACCGTGAGTAGCATTGGTGACAGACTTCTTTGGCGTGTTTGTTGGACACGCAGGACGCCAGTGGATGGCTGGAGGTAACCAGCTGCCCTCTGCTGATCCTGGCTGTGGCCCGCAGTCCGTTACCTTTCCCAGGACTGACAAAACGCTCCATAATCGGTGCCATTCTGGCTGTTTCCTCCACGTGAACCCAGCGGCTTCTGTTTACATCCGCATTGGACGTTGCGTCAACACGTCGCAAGCACGTAAAACGCGCTTGTTGAAGCTGTCGGTGTTTTGGTGTTTTTATATCGATGAAAACAATCTTAATTTGGTTACTAAGTTATGAACTGGGCTGGAAACGCTTAATAAAAAAATTAATTAATTAAAAAAAGATTTTTCAAGTTTGTTTCATCCTTTTGAAAACATTAGCTGTGGTTACAGCATCCCCTAGCGGTGGCTGGTATATAGCAGCTCGCAAATCAATCTAGTTTATAAAATAAAAATACAACAAAACAAAATTCTATGAAGGAAATTTCCAACAAAATTACCAATAAAACACTAATAACTGCTGCTGTGGATTTTTAGCTCTTAAAATATTTATTTCAAATCCATTTTTTGTGTGTTAATTGCTTTTTATGCACTCTTCCCACAAGAGATTTTATGTTTATTTAAATTTTTAGACAAGGAAATACTTTTTTCAATATAGAAAAATGTGTGCTATATTAAAATATAATAATAATATAATATAATTATAAATATAATACTTGATATTTTGTTTCCATTTATAAACACTGTACACAAAATAAATAATTTGATTGTCTCAGCTTAACATTTGGGATATCAGCTTCATACAGATTATTTAACAGTACACAGAGGGCTTTTTAATAACCAGGGCTACACACGTCTACTAAACAACCCTTTAGGAATAGCAAAAGTTAATATAAATTATACTGATAAATAATAATCCACTCAAGTAAGCATGGCCATTCATTTATTTCTTTGTCATATATTTTATGAAAAGCAATCAATAAAAAGTATTTAAAAACAGATTAAACAAATTAACCTTGAGTATTTTAACAATTTTCAAGAGAATAATAAAACAGACAACAGTAACATAAACTTAACCACATTTAGGACCTAACGAGGACAAGCAGTCAACAAAATGATTGCTTAGATAAAAATATTCAGAAGACTAATATTTCCATCAAAGCCTCTTTACAAAAACTGTTATATAAGCCATATAAATGCAATAACAATCATGTGACAGTTTAACACAAACCAGAAGATGGATCTGTTTTTAAACCACCTAAAATTATTTTTTGTATCATAAATAATTAAAATAAAATGTTAAATAAGATTGATTTCAGAGTAATCGTCACCTGAACCAGCCAGCTGACATGTGCAAACAAAAAAATTAACATTTTTTTATGTTATGGGGGAAAAAATCCTCATATCCTAAACTAATTATTGGTTGTGACACAGTAAAAGAGAAATAATACTGTTTAGTCTTTAAGTAACGATTAGTTAAGACACGAGAATCAATTCTATTTTACAGACATTTGTATTTTTTTATTTCCTGACAGTAAAGACCCTTATTTAGGATATGATGGTTTTTAAAGGCATTTGAACTGATCCATTGCAACAGAAAGAAAATTGGAAGAAAAAAAAAAAGAAACATGACATCATAAATGCTGCAAAATGTGGTATTAGGCTCTGAAATGACATCATTAACTTTGCTTTACAATGAAAAGAAGTCAGAGAAATGATTTGGGGGAAAAAGAGTTTAAAAAAGTAAGCAATTTTCATAAAAGGCCTCTTTTTCTCTTCTGTTTTCACAGAAAATCAGTCCTCTCAGAGAAACATTTCCTTTTTAAAAATGTAAACATATATTTAATAAATATGGTCAAAGTTACCAAGATAACACATATGGAAGACCAAGAGGTGGCAAATAGTTCTCATTATCCTGGAAAAATCTACTAGAAACAGACTATGAGTATGATGCCATAAAGTCCCTGAAAGAGCAAACACACACACAGAGATGGTTCTGATTTATCTACAACACAGAATCATTGACTTAAATCTAACATTTTATACACCGACACAACCGCTTAAGTATTTAATGAGTGTTTTTTTTACTTCAAGTGGTCTGTGCAAATATTTAGTGCATATGAATGGTTTGTATCTGATAAAGTTTTCTGAACCCGTGTTTAGGCCTGACAGGATATCTGTAGAAATTTAGCAAAAACGTTTGTTTAAAAAGTACCATTTTTATGTGTGATGTGTTTACCAGCCACCTGAAGACGTGCACAGATGTGAACTACTTTCTCTATATGTTGAATTTGCTACACGAAGCTGAATCTGACTCAAGCTGCTGCTCAAACGTCTAATCTCCTGCAGCTCGGTGTAAACCTGCTGCAGGAAATCTGCCCAAAAGAAACTGACCCTGGATCAGATCTGTGCTTTACGGTGGATACCGGACAGACAAAAATACAATTACTGTATGACACACAGACCACATCTGAGACGATTGTTTTCCATTAGCAGCTCACTCGCGGTAAACACCAAAATAACCGTTTCAGCACGTTTTCAGTCAACAAAGACACCATTAAACTTCATTCGCACAATTAAGACACGGTGATTTCATTCCAAGTAGATAGACGAGTAATTCTCTTTTGTTATTTAAAAAATGTACAATAAAAGAAACAGCTGTTGTTGCAACAGCTGTATAAACACGGTTTTCCTCCATTCGTGAACTGTGGTTAAACTACATAATAATATATATTTTTTGTCCTTTTTATTATTTTTACAAAACATTATTTGGAAGTTTAAGCCCAGTGTCTTAATTTTTTTAACCTATTCATCATGAATCTTGATTTTTCTTTAAGATTTTCATAATTTGTCCCCTTTTAAGAGAGTGACAGGTCAATCAGATCTTTTGTTACATTAAAATAAATCTTTTCGGGTTTTCCCTTCATAGTCATTGCAATAGAACTCGTTTCATAACTTTAAAAGTTCCCTGGAATTTTATTCACAGGGCTTTAAAAATGCAGCGCATCTGATTTAGATGTCCAGCCATTAACTTACAACAAATGGCAGCAGAGGCTCTTTAATGACGGTGACACACTCGGGATGCAGAGGGAGCTGCAGGAATCTGTACGTTAGTGGCTCCACATTCCTGACCGACTGTCTTGTGCTACGAGCCGGATACCAGCCAGTGCTGCAGCTGAGTGATCCCACGATGCATCTGGCCGATGTAGAAATCTACGTTTCTAGAGAAGTCCTGACAGACGGACGACTGGGCATCGCCGAGAGCACAGTAAAGGGCGGTGCCACCGATGCTGATCACTACCGTCACCAGACACAGAAGGAAGAGGAGCAGACAGGAATCTCCACCACCAACATCTGCAGGAACAAAGAGTCAGAGGGGAGGTATGGAAAGGCAAATGAACCAATATGTAAAAGAAACAGTTGAAGCTGTAGCCCCACCCACCTACCCAACTGTTTTACAAATTAGCTCACAAACCCAACTTTTTAAGCAGTAAAGAACATAATTATTCTCTCCTGTATTAATGCTGTGCTGATGGGCAGTTTTATTTTTAAAAACAAATGAAATAAACATTTTAACATCAGGATATAAACTGACAAACGTACCGTTCTCATAGCTGTCATCGGGGACTCTGAATGTGACACGTCTTTTGGCAGTGGGTTTTTCAGGCTGGAGCTCCGAACTGACAGATGTGCTCAGAGTCTCCAAATGAACGCTTCGTTTCTTCAATATGGAGACGAGACCAGAGGCAGGAGATATCTGGGAAACAACACGAAAACGATTAAAAACTCTGATTTTGTACAGCACAGATAGAAAACCTCGTTTAGATCTGCTCATCTATACACTGAAAACGTCTAAATGAACTCAGCCAGTAGGTGGCAACACACCACACACTCATCAGTAATGGAGTCTGGACCTTTTTAACAATACTTATATGTTGTTGTTGTTGTTTTTTGTTGTTTTGATTCTACGTACTGTAACCCTGGGATAGAAGTTAGATACATGTAGCTCCTGGCTACCTGCCAGGGTCAGCAGACTCTGACAGCAGGTGAACTTTGACCAGGTAACGCCAACCCGTCGTGGTAATAATGATATCAGTTAAAAGTTTTGATTTCGCTCGAGCATTTGTCAATTTTGAGCATTTGCCGTAATTAACGTGGGATTAAAATCGTCCACATTAGTCCTGCAGATTTAACATTAGCTGTTTGTAAAATAGTCGTTAAAGATGTAAAATGACTTAAGTAAACGCCCGTATTTCTCTGCTTACATACTCATACACAAAAAATTAAATGTTTGCCTCACAGATCTGCAGTGATAATTACGTAATGTTTTAATAACCAGAAAACTCGTAAACATAAACAGCATATTCATTTATTTATTTTACTTATATTTTCGGAGGATAAGCCTCTCGAGATGAAAGATATTTACATTTAACTATAAAAAAACAAACTAAACATAATAATTGCAGCACATACCTCCTCAACGGTGATGAGTTTTGCCATTTCGTCCAGTGAAGGAGCTTCTCTTATCAAGTCAGCTAGGTCAGCCTCGTAGTCCTCCTCCTCCTCCTCTGCTGCACACTGCTCCTCCTGCTTCAGATTGGCCTCCTCAGGAGGGAGTGTCTCCTCGTGCCGGCCGGTTTTAGTGCTCTCCTGGAGAGATAATGGAAAAACACGGGTCACATTTAGACCGCATCACCATAAAGTAGCTGAAACAATCACTCCTTTAGAGGTTTGACCCCCTCCTGCCTGCTCTGATTTAAATCTCAGATTATAAAAACCGCTCAAACTGAAAAATGTTGATTTGTATTTAAACATATTTAAAGTCCAAACATATGTTATGTACCTGTGTGTCTTGACACTGCTGGTTCTCATTATGTAGTAAATCATCCAGCAGCAGCTGCTGTTCCTCCAACTCCCCCCCACAGACCAGAGTCTCCACTGACAGACATTTCTGATCTCCTCCCTTCTGCTTCTCCTCTCCTTCATCTTCTGCTCCCTCATCCTCCATCTCCAAAGCTTCAGTCGCCTCCTCTATGTCACTCACATCTTTCTCCCCCTTTGCCTCCCTTTCCCGTGCAGATCTTAAATCTTCTTCCTGCTGCTCTGCAGGATCGGACTGATCCACTTCCTCAGCTGTAGGGGGGTGCAGCCCGTTTCCTAGTGCTGAAGTGGTGCATCTCACCCCTCCTTCCTCCTCTCTGCCACAGTCTTGCTGTTCAGTCAGCTCAGATCCGTGGAAAACACCCCTCCCCTCCGTTTCTCCTCTGGGGTCTTCCTGGATCTTTTCATATGAATCGATCAAATTACTGGCGTGTTTGACAGGAGGGGGTAAGTCCTCAGCTCTGTGATCCATCCTTCCTTCAACCTGATGGGCTGGATAAAAGAACAGAGAAGGTATTTGTCCACACGGACCTTTTTACTGACACAGTAAAGCTCAAACAAAGTTCTTAAAGGAAAAAAGAAGCAAAAAAAACCTCACAAAATAAAATATTTAGCCACAATTTGACAAAAGACGATGCTAGTTGTACATCTAATTTTCCACTGGCAAAATGATCTAGCTGTGGGGTCCTATTCAGGAAATACAAAAAAATAATTTTTTTTCTGTTTTTAAATCTCTTTTCAGACAGGACCATGCAAATCTTGAATCATGCAGACATAACATGAAACTCAAGCCAGATTTAAGAAGATAACAGGGGTGTTCTGACAGAGTAGCATACATATCAGAGCAGCATAAATGCTAGTTAATGTGCATTCATCTAAATCCTGCTACGTTCTGAGGAGCCATCAGTTCAGCATACAGACAGCAAAGTCATACTGTTGTTAAAAACAAAGTGTATGCTGATCTGACTAGTTAAATGAGCTCATCAGGGTGTCATACGGTTGCTAAAACAAAGTGTATGATGATCTGACGGGTAAACTGGCCCATCAGGGTGTCATACGGTTGTTCTAAACAAAGTGTATGATGATCTGATGGGTAAAATGGCCCATTAAAGCGTCATACAGCTTAAAAATGTATGATGATCTGACAGCATATGCTTGTATTGTCAGATAGGCATATGCTGTAATACGCGTATGCCGATCTGACAAAATGCTTTTGTAATTCGAATCATTATTAGTGAGAGATGACATCAAAATTTGAGAGGCTTGAAACACAAACCTGGAAAAAATAACATGAAACTAAACCAAATATTTACAAAAAGTCATCCAAACTGTCAAAAACCAAATGTTTACACGATTTCCAGCATTAGAGAAGTTTTTTTACCATCTTGTTTTCACACCTACAAACATGCAAGTTACACAAACATCAGCATGTTTAAACTCACTCACTTGAAGTGCATGAAGGCCGTGAACCACCTCCTTCAGATTTAGGTCTCAAAGTGTCCAGAAAAGCACACTGCACAGTTATAAAACAACATTCATATAAACAACATGAGACAAGTTACTCTGGGACAGAAAGGAGTGTACAAACATCTACTGACATCTTACCTCAGCATCTTTTGTCCTCGGTCTATAAACAGCAGAGAAACACAGTGAGACGGCTGAGAGTACAGAGGGTCACTTCTTAGATTTAGTAAACCAAGACTCAAAAGATGGCTGACCTTTCTCTGCTCTTTTCATCTAATATTAGCCTGACCACACTTCCCTGGCTAATAAGACGTGCGTGTGAGCTAGCGTGTGGGTTTGTAGTCCACGTTTAACTCAAAATCTGTTTACATTTAAAAAATGATGCATTTCAATGGTCTACATGGTTTAGAATTTTAATAAAAAAAAAACATTCTGTGGTGAGGATTAGATTACATAAACTACAGTTTAGGTTACTCTGCTCCAGTAAAAAAAAAGAATATAAGTTAGAGTCCTCTGAGGTCTAGGAAACACGACTCTGGACGTGCACGAGTTTAGCGAAGTGAAACCTAAGCAGAGCGAAGGCTCAGATGTCTAAAAGTGCAGAGGCAGCAGCCGCCAAGGGCCATGTGTTTTGACCATCACCTCAGTGCTAAACACGAACACCAGGATACACACGATCAGCGTCACACAAACACACACGTCACCTGACTCGTTACAGAATGTACAGGTGTGTGTGTGTGTGTGTGTGTGTGTGTGTGTGTGTGTGTGTGTGTGTGTGTGTGTGTGTGTGTGAGACACATCTTACAGGAATCGCTCATTGAGGATTTTACTTCTGATAAGCATAATTCAAACAAAGCTCTGTTGTATTTTTATTTTGCTTGTGGATTAATTTAACCCAAAATGTTA
The DNA here is from genome assembly GCA_006937985.1 of Aphyosemion australe. Lineage (NCBI taxonomy): Eukaryota > Metazoa > Chordata > Actinopteri > Cyprinodontiformes > Nothobranchiidae > Aphyosemion > Aphyosemion australe. The sequence continues at coordinate 92,801 of SSNS01000038.1, forward strand.
TATTGTATTTAGAGGAACTGCACAGATCTTTATTTATAAAATCCTATTTGAAAACATTATTTTTTAATTTTCTGAATATTATGACTCCAATCGTAAAAATTATATTGTAAAGCACCCGTTAGAAAATATACCAATATAATATACCAATATGACAACTTTTACCTTTTAGAAAAAAGTACAGACTGGAAAAAAGGTCCACTACGATGGACACCAGGTCATGTTGTGAAGAATGTATATCTTTGTTTATTAAAAAAATAAAATAAAAAATGCATTTTTGAAGAAAAAAACAAATCTATATGAAAAGTCTTGCACATCAGTAGTTCCAATAAACACAAACACACGTAAAAAAATAAAAACAGGCATGAAGACTGACCGAGTGTGTGTCTGACAGATGTGTTTAAGCGTGTCCAGGTGGTGGGTTTCCAGGTCAGAGGTCGTCCTTCCACAATGACTCTCTGAGTCGGAGAGACAGAAGAATCAAATAAAAATGTATTTCCTGATGTTTATGAGAGCAGAACGAGGAATCGTGCGTATGTGCGTTACCCCATCGCTCCTGAAGTGCGTTCAGGTTGTCCAACACTCTCTGGTGGTAGAGTCTCTCTAACTGGATGAACCACAACGCCCGCTGATCTGGTGACCAACAGTTAAGGAGCGCAGCGCCCACATACCCACAACAGCAGAGACGGTTATATATGGGTTTAGAAACAAAAACCAAAACAGTGGAAAAGTGACGAGTGACTATTTTTAACCTAATTTCCAGAGCAGTCCTTCTAGTTTACCAATGCAGTTGTTTGTTCAGACGCTCGACTATAAACCTGTAATTTAGGCAACAAAAATGCACATAACTCCAGAAATAAGTGAGGATTGTGATGAGTCAATGTTGGGAAGGACAGAGAAAGGCAAAAGAAAAAAGTGTCAGAAGACAATAAAAAGATGATTTTCAAAGTAGTGTTGATGCTGGATTCTTTTATGCTAAAAGTTTTAAATTTCAAAGCAAAATATAAAAAAAGTGTGAAATAACTTTTCATCAAACTGCAAAAAGGACAAAGGGAGGAATGTAAGGGACAAAGCGAGAGATGGTGATGGAGGGGGCGTTCCCCTCATGTTTATGGATAAAGAAAGTAAAAATACAATCCTTCTTTGAAACGGCTCAATGCTTCCTCTGACTAAAGCTCTGCAGACGCACGACAGCCAGGCTTTCCTTTTCCTTCATGCGTTCATCTCTTCACTCCCTTTGTCTTTCTGCTAAATAAACCTCTGTTCTGAACTTTCATCCTTTACTCTTAAAATTATTCACATAAAGGTTAGAGAACACACACAGCGTGTAAAACTTAACTGTAAAGAATGAGTGACTCATTACTAGAAAAAAAGAACATATAAACTTCATGTTCAAGGGTTAAGTACACACACACACACACACACACATATATGTAAGGATACAGTCTTTCTGAAGGACAAAGGCCTCCGCAATCTGCAGGAGAATGACAACACAACATTTCATTAGATGCATGCTTTCATACGTTTTTGCAGACATTTCTTAAATGTACTTATTTACATAAATTCTAACTAACACTCTTCTTTGCAGATTCATCAAAATAAAAAATAAAATGAAAAAAGCATCAGAGAACGTCCAATCCAGAGCGAAAACAGAGTACGTCCTGCTTCAGTGACGATGCACTATTTAACAAAAATAAAAAAGACAGAAAAAATAAGTGACTAAATAAAACGGGCACAAGTTGTTTTAGAGATGCAGTGAAAATGAGAGCGAGAGTGAAAAGAGACACCGACAGAGAAAAACGAGAGACCGTGGTAGAAACTCTACCTTATTTAAGAAAGTCTGGTGTTCATCTCGTTCAGCTGATTTCAGAACAAGAGAAGCGTGTGTGTGTGAGAGAGAGAGAGAAGTGTGTGTGTGAGAGAGAGAGAGAGAGAGAGAGAGAAGGACGAGGGAGGAGTAAATGAGGGCACACAAGGCTCTCACATACCTAATGCAGTGAGAGGGTGGTAACTAGCAACGATTTAAAAGCTTTTAAAAGTGCTTTGTTCAGATAGTTGTTGGACTAGTCTGGTAAAACGAGAGTTTTAGACTGATTTCAGGTCTGTTTATTCATTGTATTTAAATATTCGTAGCAAAATTGTGAGAGGACATCAATAAAGTGTCACCTAAAGTAAATTCTTCTGCCTGTGGAAACCACTGCTGCCAAACGTGGGAGTTTTATGTTTACAAGCAGGAGAACACATCCCCTTCTCCTTATAGTAAACCTCGTTTAAAACAAAACGTGTGTGTGTGTGTGTGTGTGTGTGTGTGTGTGTGTGTTTCTCTTTTTATAATGCAATCAGACTCAAAACTGGTCACATTTTCAGGAACCTATTGGTTGCACATTCACTTCCTGAAAATGTCCAAATTTGAGGATTAAGACCTGGTTTTAAAGTTATGGTCTAGTCGGGGTTAGACATCCAGCTCTGATGGTTAAGGTTTATAAATCATTGTCTCGCTGGAGAGAACTGGAGAGAACTGCATGTACCACACTTTCACAGAGAACATCTTCTTTTATGTAAGGCTTATAGAGCAGGTGTCTCCCACCCTGGTCCTCAAGCACCTTTATCCAGCCTGTTTTAGTTGTTTCTCTGCTCCATCACAGTTGATTCAATGGTCGAATCACCTGTTCAGCGGCTCATCAAGCTCTGCAGAAGCCTGTTAATCACCCACTAATTAAAACCAATGTGTTAAAGCAGAGGAACCTCTAAAACAGGAAGGAAAGGAGCTCTTGAGCACCAGGGTTGGAAACTCCTGATGTAGAGGATTTGTGTAAGATCCAGTGGCACATCTAGGACTTTTCTGAGTGTGGGGGCATCAAGGGGCCACAATATTTATAGAGGGGCCATGTATTAAACTCTAAGCAATGAAATGTTTAATTTACTTAACCAAGTTGTGTCAACTGGTTCCATTACACCTAGCTGCTTAAAGATCAAGTTCACTCGTTTTTCAACACATTTGCTCTGGCGCTCCTGTTTCACGAGATAGAAGTGAGCCAAAGCAGAGCTGAGCTGAAGACAGCAAAAACTGGAGTCTTATTTCATGGTATTCAGACATCTTGCCTCTGATTGGCTAACAGCAACATGACTCTACCACTGACTGTTCTGCAACGCTGATGTTTTATCTCCACAAATAACACAAGCCTGGAGGAGTTCTGCTGTGTGGTGGAGTTGCTAATGCTAACAGTTAGCTTCTATTAGCAGAGACACCTTCTGCTCTCTCCTGGATGCCAACCAACACAGCCTTCCTCGTTGCGAGCCAAGATAGGCGAGTCTGTGAATGCTAATTTTCAGTGCTAATTTTCAGTTCCCCGTCTATTTCTATCAGTAGCTAATGCAGGAAATAGGGGTAGAAGACTATTTTCATGTTCAGCCTGCATGTGACTGATCATATTTAAAAAACAAGTAAAAAACATTTTGTCAGTGAACTTGGCCTTTAAATGTAAAGAGTAATATACACTGGTATACGTTATGTTAAAAGTAAATTAAAATCAACCCGTGATTTATTAAAACAAATACTTTGTATTGTACTTTTGTATTTTAAGAAACAGTTCATTTTTCTGCCTATGCTGGATCTCTGCAGCATTAAAACTAAATTATAGTCACACACACACACACCTGTCTGCCTAGCATGGATCAGGAGTGAATAATGTTTTAAGTGAATCTGACACAAATGTTAACACACCCTAAAAATCTCAAGTTCAGTCATGCAGGTTTGTGTGTGAGAATGAAACCAACACAGAAGACCTCAGACTGATTTTGTTTGAACATACAGGTGGCTTCTGTGCGTGCATGTACAGAGACGCCTCTGCCTGAGGGTTCAAAGGCCCGTTTTGATTTCCAGGTGAGTGAATAAATGACAGCATTTAAAACTTGTGTGAGAGCAAAAATCAGACAGGACTGGTATATTTTGAAGTGATACATAAGTCGTGGTAGTTGACATATACCTGGTAGAAGACAGATTACCTGGTGAAGGTATCGTGGAAGGTGAGTATCGTCATCTCTTTGTGCCAGCTGTTCCAGAGACTCCAGGTGAGTGGGGTCTAAAAAACAACTAATAGAGCAGGTGGAGACGGAGGAGGAAGTGGTCTCTGAAGTGGAGGTATTCTGTTCCTGATCTGAGGTTAAAGGTGATGTGATGGAGGTGAGCTCTACATCTGCTGCATTCGACCCTGTGGTGATGGTGAGGACTTCGGCTGTTGTACTTGCAGGACTGGAAGAGTTGATTTGTGTTAGTTCAGGTGATGTGAATGTTACTGCATCTGAGCTGGAAGCCCCTCTAGTAGAAGTGGTCCCACAGGGTGAGGTAAGTGGTTCTTTAACTCTCCTGTCAGAGTCTTCTGAACAAGGCCGAGCAGGGCTGCCAGAACACGGGTCAGAGGTCGTCACCTGTGTAGTAAAATCTACTGGCCCAGTGGTAAAGGTAGGTCCATGAGTGCAGATCGCCCCCCCTGTCATGGAGACGCGAGTCTGGCTCAGGTCCAGTGAAGTGATGGGATGTAAAGTTTCCGGACTGACTGCTGGAATGACAGGAGATGTGGGCTCTGGACTTGTCCCGGGACTGAACGGGTACGGAGTCTCCAACAGACTTCCTACAGAATGAAGGACAAGTAGTCAGAAGAGAGGAACAGGAAACCGCTTCAGTTTAGCTAGCTAGCTATGGATCTATCTAAATAGATAGATGTGAAATACAAATGAACTTACACTAAAACACACACCTAACTAACTTAAGATGTTCATGTCATACACATCTGTTTTAACCAGAACCACCACTTCACCATAGCCTAACAACCTGTAATAGCAGCCTGTATAAACCAGCAAGTTCATTAATAGAACACACACTCTCTCTCTCTCTCACACACACACACACACAGCTTTTACGCTTTATTTTCCATTTCTTCTGTCCATAAACACAAACATCAGAAATAACGCTAATTGTCTGTGATTTTCTGGTGCAGTCGGATTGTCATCAAACATTAATGTTATGTCAACAGTGTGTGTGTGTGTGTGTGTGTGTGTGTGTGTGTGTGTGTGTGTGTGTGTGTGTGTGTGTGTGTGTGTGTGTGTGTGTGTGTGCGCGTGCGTGCGTGTGTGTGTGTGATTTCCCACTGACGGTCACAAAATCCTGTGTTTGAAACTTTTTTCTTTGCGTTTGTGTGTTTAGTGCATTTTTCTTCTTTAATTAAAAAGATGTTAATAGTTTCTCCATCAGCCTTTAGTGGTTTAAAACAAAAAAACATAATTTTTTTAATTTATGAAAATAAAACGACCAAAACTCTTCGCAAAAGGACAACTAAGTTTATTGCAGGAAAACCAGTGGCTTCATTTGAGGATGCAGGGTCTCTGGAGGTTAAACAAACATCTTTGTAAACTCGAACATGACCCTAAATACTGGCAGAGAGCAGGTTGGTGAATGATTTTTGTAAATGAACAGAACCATCAGGTAATGAGGTCCTGTTTGAGCCGACATCTGAGGCTGTTTCTGACATCAGATCACAAACACTAGCTGCTAAAAGATGAGGATGTCGTTTAACAAAATAAACACAAAAACAGAACCTGTTTGACCTAAAATGAACTAAAAGAATTATGATTTACTCAGTGAAGCAGTTGTTGGAGAAGCTCTGCTGCCCCCATCTGGCCAAAAAGAGCATCATTCACAGTAAAATGTATCATTTTTCCATGGTGTGCAGGTTTATGTGTCCCCTACCAGTTTCTGAATATGAAGAATCCGTCATGGGAATATCTGGAGACTGACAGCAAATTAACGAGCTCGACGTCTCCGATTCTTCCTCCATAGTATCATCAATGTCTTCTTCTTCATCCTCGTCTGCAGCTCTTCCTGTGTGTACCTCCTTTCCCTTCTCCACCTCCTCCCACTCCTTCCCGTTGTCGTTTGGAAAGGGTTTTCGGACGAAGCCCTCATCACTTTGTGAAAGGGGCAAACTTTGTGTGAGCGCCTTGGCCTCGTTGAGGTTCCTGGTTTGGGCGGCGAGAGCTTCGGCGCTGGGTGAGTTATCACAGAGGTCAAACCCGTCCACCTGGACCTGTGACATTGTTCTGCCCTCTTGGTCAAACTGACCTGGGAATGAAAGAAGAAATTCAGCTGAAATTACAACTAAATTAATAAAGTATAGAGTATAGAGTTTTTTCCACAGTGTGAGGCAGTTGACTGTGACTCTATATATTATTTACAGACTGTCCGTTGGAATTTGAGACAGCAGCAACTACAGCACAGATAAAAAGCTACCGACGCAGCCTTCCTCATCCTCAGCAGCTACCGTTACCATAAACCACATCCAATAACGCTTTTATTACATTCTTTAGATTATCCTGCTTGTTTTGTTCCGTAGATTTTTTTAAACTTACCATCCTGATCCATTGGCTTCCACAGCTTGAAAGCCAGTGCCACCAGTTAGAGAAGCCCCTCGTCAAGCCTGCAGAGAGAGGAACGCAGAAAAAGGCCTGTAAATACAGAAAGAACGAGAACCAAGAGTGAGATTAGACTCTGCTCACAGGGCGAAAATGCACATAAAACAAGTTTTGCATCATTCCAGCGGTGTCAAAGATACTCCACGGCTTAGATAAGAAAATGTTTCAGAATAAGACGATTTGAAACATCTTCCTTGAGATGTAAAACTGACAACAGATGAAAAACGCAAAACCCAAAAATGTAAGGTGAAAAAATTAAATGCTACATTTTATGGAACAAAATAAATAAATTGTACATTTTCTACTCTATTTATATAAAATGGGATGTCACAAGGATTTCCAGTGGAGTGAATTTTGATATAATAAACTCCCACAGATGGAACTGATTAAACGAGGTGGTGGGATAGGGGTTAGGGGTGGGTTAGAATGTAAATCTGTATTGCTCAATAGCCGGGCTTTTACTTTTTCCTGCCTTCCTTTTGTTTACAGTTGGCTCAACGTTAGCAACGACTGACGCGACAGGAAAAACAACTTTCCAGTTTGTCCTTAACAGCCTGAGAAGCTGAAGCTTCAGAGTCAAAAACAATGTTTGTGGTGAAGTCATTAACCTGTTTAAAGCTGAAGTGTCCTTTAGCAATAAGAACTGACACTCCAGCATGCTGCACCGAAAACAATAGCGGTAATTGACAGATGAATTCTTGATGACATCCCTTTAAAAACTGCAAATCCTTCAGACTGTGTGCTTTCATAGATTCAGCAGAAACATATAAGGAAAAAAGAAAAGAAGGGAGGGGTATGACTTGATTTAAATGTCTGTCAATGGCAAATGTTCATTTTTCATATATACTTGCAGAACAAATGATGTATTCTAAGATTTGGGTTAATTAAATCTCATCTCAGAGGAACAAATCTGTCCTGGTTTCCTGCATCGTGACTTTCAATGCTGATGCTGTGCTGTTCAGCTGCAGGTTTCACAATCTATTTGTGTTCTTGTTGAATTTAACATATAAATTAACTGAAATCCGAGACAATACCTGAAAATCCCATGAATGAAAACTAGGAGACAACTTTTTTAAAAAAGACCTATTTTTGTCCAGAGGTGAACCTCTGAGCATGCCATGAATACTTGAGTACTTACCTATTAGAATAGTACATGTATACTATTATAAAGTATACAATGCATATTTTAACAAAGGACAACACCCAGCAAACAAATAACATTCAAACTGAACATTTCATGAGAAATGAGCCTGTTTTTATGGTGTAATGATGAAGGTTTGAGATAAACAGCCCCAGACCAGAGCCAACAACTCTGACATCAAGATTTACACAGCAGCAACCTCAAGCTCATGGTCATAAAAGCTGCTTAAGAGCATTTTTGTTCACCAGTATCTTCTAATCTCCCTCAGAGCCATCCATCCATCCACAAACATCCACCCTCTCCTCTTTTTGTCTTTCTCCTGCTCCACCAGGGATCATGAATAATAAAAGTTATAAGAGAGGTCTAATCAGTGTAATCTGACAAAAAAGGTGGAAATAAATAAAACAGAGCCTGCTTTGTGAGAAGCCACTAAGATTTAAAACACAATGAGCTCTCACATAGAAAATCATTTAAGCGTCCACCTGCAGGCACTGCATAAACTCGGTTACACTCATTAGAAATCTAAATGGTTGGAAATGTGATCTAAAATATGTGCAGTAACTACACCCCTGTCACTCATGAGAAAGGTGGAGCACTGATATTGGCTGGTGATCAAGGTAAGGTCTTTCTGGTTTCCCAATGTGACTCCAGTGACTAAAATAATGACATAACTTGGAAAAGAATCTAAATTTACGCCCTCAGTTTTAATCATCAATGTTGGGTAACGTTTCGTGGAAAACACACAAACGATGACAGCAGGAAAATGTCACTTCCCTGTTATTTACATTATTGTTTGGTAAACTACCTGTCAGCAGCAGCTGCCAGGAAACAACGTTGACATTTACTATTTTAGAGACCAATTTACGTTTTCTGTTTACTAAAATCATCCACAAGCGTCACGTTTGAAACTTAATTTAAAGCAATAGGCGTATGCTGCTTCACCCAAACGCAAGGAAAACATTCCCGAGAAAAGACAAAAACCAGCCGCTTCAGTCTTGTTGGAAATCGATCCCGAGCCTCACGGTAGAATATTTTCGTTGCGTTCGTGTGTGCTGTTTTTAAGCTAACCTGAGCTAGCTTATCGATAGAAGTCACATCTGGCCACCTCAAACGTTCACTTAAAAATAGGTGTTAGCTTTAGTAGCAGTAGACTTGTGTAAGTGTTCTGAGGCAAAACGTGTTCAATGGTACTTACGACAGATGAGAGTGGCTGAAAGGCAAAGAGTTCAGCATCAGACACCTTACCGATGATGTTGTTGTGAAGACTGTAATGTTACAGGGGTCGTTGCTACAGCTGCTGTTACTGTGGGCCTGAGCTGCAAGAGGCCCTCTGTCGCCATCTACTGGTTCAATGTGGTACTACACTCACTCGCGTTGCCTTCAGGGAAATCACGGATACATTTATTACGTAAACATTTATCAATTTATCTAATAAACAGTTGCTTATATTTATTTATTTATTTAATTATTTTACTTCATTATTACTATTCGTTTATTGTTAGTATTGCTTTTGAATAATAAGTTGCAGTATTTCATTTCCCCCGGGATTCAGTAAAGTATTTTTTGATAACGATGCCTATAGGAAAAAGTGTCACTTTCTGAAAATATCCACAAAATACTCATTTGTGTAAAATGGCTTATTACATATTAATTAAATGGGCATTATTGCTTTACGAGTGTTGCTGAAAGCAAAATAATATTTGACAAATGGAGACATTTTACCAAAATCAAATGCTAAAAAAGTAGGCACAATTGAAAACATAAAATTCCCAGTTTTCTACTGTGCACAGCGAGTAATAGACAGGGGGTCTGCAGTCTGCGGCTCTGGAGTCACAAGTGGCTCTTTGGACCTTCCTCTTTTTAACATTGGTTAGAAATGCGTTTATACATATTAATATAATAGACGACGCGAATTTAGGCAGTTTTTCTGTCTTTTTGTGGAATAATTGTGTTGCATTTCCATAACAGAATGACATTAAAATTACCAGTATTATTTGTTTATTTTTACATCATTTTCCACAAATATCAACATTCAAAAGAGGGGAAAAAACAATACATTCTGTTTTTGCAAATGTTTAATTTTATTTGTCTTAGTAAAATTGTGGTATTTAAAAAAATCTCTTACAGTAGATTTTTACTGAACAGAAGAAATAAACAATGTCTGACTTTAATGTTGGAAAAAAAACTGAATCCTGACTTTTTTTCTCTGAATCCTCAAGTTAATTCTCGAAAATCTAAAAAAAGTCACCTTTTAGTAGCCTAATCCTATTCTGTGGATATGTATCAAAAATAGAAAAACATTTCTATCAAAAGGTCCTGTAACAGTTGCAGGTCTAAGCAAAGAAAAATAAAGAATTTACAGTGTTTATACTAAGTGGCCTAACTATTGTAATTTTATAAATGTAGTTCCCTCTTCTTCTCCTCCTCATCCATCTTCTCAGTATTAAAACGCTCAAGAGGACAAACCACCATCTTTCATTCTCTTCTAATTAGTTTAACAGCACCGGTGTAGTTCTTGCTGGTCGCCACTGGAGGGCACTATTACCCCTCTCCATTCATAAAAAGACAAAAACTTGAAACCGTTAGCCTGGCAAGCCATCCTACATACAGGTCCTTCTCAAAAAATTAGCATATTGTGATAAAGTTCATTATTTTCTGTAATGTACTGATAAACATTAAACTTTCATATATTTTAGATTCATTACACACAACTGAAGTAGTTCAAGCCGTTTATTGGTTTAATATTGATGATTGTGGCATACAGCTCATGAAAACCCAAAATTCCTATCTCAAAAATTTTGCATATTCCAACCGACCAATAAAAGAAAAGTGTTTTTAATACAAAAAAGGTTAACCTTCAAATAAATATGTTTAGTTTTGCACTCAATACTTGGTCTGGAATCCTTTTGCAGAAATGACTGCTTCAATGCGGCGTGGCATGGAGGCAATCAGCCTGTGGCACTGCTGAGGTGTTATGGAGGCCCAGGATGCTTCGATAGCGGCCTTAAGCTCATCCAGAGTGTTGGGTCTTGCGTCTCTCAACCTTCTCTTCACAATATCCCACAGATTCTCTATGGGGTTCAGGTCAGGAGAGTTGGCAGGCCAATTGAGCACAGTAATACCATGGTCAGTAAACCATTTACCAGTGGTTTTGGCACTGTGAGCAGGTGCCAGGTCGTGCTGAAAAATGAAATCTTCATCTCCATAAAGCTTTTCAGGAGATGGAAGCATGAAGTGCTCCAAAATCTCCTGATAGCTAGCTGCATTGACCCTGCCCTTGATAAAACACAGTGGACCAACACCAGCAGCTGACATGGCACCCCAGACCATCACTGACTGTGGGTACTTGACACTGGACTTCAGACATTTTGGCATGTCCCTCTGCCCAGTCTTCCTCCAGACTCTGGCACCTTGATTTCCCAATGACATGCAAAATTTGCTTTCATCCGAAAAAAGTACTTTGGACCACTGAGCAACAGGCCAGTGCTGCTTCACTGTAGCCCAGGTCAGGCGCTTCTGCCGCTGTTTCTGGTTCAAAAGTGGCTTGACCTGGAGAATGCGGCACCTGTAGCCCATTTCCTGCACACGCCTGTACACGGTGGCTCTGGATGTTTTCACTCCAGGCTCAGTCCACTGCTTCCGCAGGTCCCCCAAGGTCTGGAATCGGTCCTTCTCCACAATCTTCCTCAGGGTCCGGTCACCTCTTCTCGTTGTGCAGCGTTTTCTGCCACACTTTTTCCTTCCCACAGACTTCCCACTGAGGTGCCTTGATACAGCACTCTGGGAACAGCCTATTCGTTCAGAAATTTCTCTCTGTGTCTTACCCTCTAGCTTGAGGGTGTCAATGATGGCCTTCTGGACAGCAGTCAGGTCAGCAGTCTTACCCATGATTGCGGTTTTGAGTAATGAAGCAGGCTGGGAGTTTTTAAAAGCCTCAGGAATCTTTTGCAGGTGTTTAGAGTTAATTAGTTGATTCAGATGATTAGGTTAATAGCTCATTTAGAGAACCTTTTCATGATATGCTAATTTTTTGAGATAGGAATTTTGGGTTTTCATGAGCTGTATGCCACAATCATCAATATTAAAACAATAAATGGCTTGAACTACTTCAGTTGTGTGTAATGAATCTAAAATATATGAAAGTCTAATGTTTATCAGTACATTACAGAAAATAATTAACTTTATCACAATATGCAAAATTTTTAGAAGGACCTGTATGTGAATAAATATAAACTTTGCAATGCAAGAATTTGGTCTAGTTCACTAGGCTATGAAACCATAGCAATATCAATAGCATTTTGCTCTGCAGTCAGGTCGGTATATTTAGGTATTTATTTACATAGTTAGGATGGCTTGCCAGCTAGATCTTGTTAGCATAAACATATTGGTAAATTAACTTAATATACTATAATAATCTGCATCAATGGAAAAGTTAAAATATGAAAATAAATTATCAAGTCACTTTGTTTATTTCAAGCATCTGAGCTAATTTTATTTACCATAGAAACCCTGTTTAAATAACAGCATGGATAAGTTCCAACTGAAACTGGAATAATTTTAACTCACATTACAAATTGTTTTAAAAAAAGATTTAATGTTTAGTGATTACACACTTGTATTAACATAGACTATAGCCACTTCATGTTAATATATGATAAATGACCCACACTTGTATAGCACCTTTCAGAGTCAGAAAACTCCAAAGTGCTTTACACTACAGTTGTATCATTCATTCATTCACACACTGGCTGTGATGAGCTACATAGCAGTTTCATTAAAATATGGTTCATTCACACACAGGGAGGTTTTAATGTAAATTTGCTGTAACAGTATACTGATTCAAAAACTGCAGATGTAAAAATACCTACATACATTTCAGACTTGCATTGCCTGTTGCACAAATAAATTATTTTTTCCAATTGGAAATAACTTCAATATAAAGTGTATTACATTTTATAAAGTGGGTGACAAAAAGAACCTACTGAGGCTTTCAAACATTTCCTCCATAAAACTATTCATAATTTCATAAATTATTCATCATGTTTTCCATGTATTTATCTGTTGGTTTCAATACATCACACATTTATATTATTACATGAGCATTTATAATACACATTTGTTTGAGCCTCTTCTGTTTGAATTCATTAAATCTTCACATATGTCCTTATTTTAGCCCCAGCCCTCCCTCTGAGGGTTCTCCAAGATTTCTTCGTAAAGCCAGCTTTGTGTGAACTCCTGACTCTTATCCATCAGCTGGAACAGACGAAGGTACTCCTCTGGGAACAGGTGGCCTGTCAGGATGTCCTCTGGCATGCCTAACTCTGATAACAGCTTGCTCCCACTATCTGGTGACCAGAGACTACAGAAATAAAATAATACATATTAGGTGGAACAATGAAGAAATTAAAAGAAAGCTCACATAACTACAACGTTTTGTGTCTGTACATCTACTTTTCATGCAACTTTTGCAATGTCATTTAATTTAAACTGCTTACTTGAGTCTGTCGATGAGCTTGACCTTTCTCTTCGCCAAACACTGTTTGACCATCATCAGCAGAGTTGAAGCATTTGATGGAGTAAGACCGGCGGAGAACAGGTCTGCCCGAGGACGAAGACGCACCAGGCACAGGTGATCATTTGGTAGCTGAGGGACGGACAAAGTAACATCCTATAATACTATATAGACAGCTTATATTGTGTTTACATAACTGCCATTTTTATTACCTTGCTCCTTTGACCAGATACACTCTGTCTTGAAGACACCACAAATGACTCCCAGGGTTCCTGCATGGAGATGGAAAGGCTGACGAGTCACTTTATGTTAAAGACACACTTGGCGGTTTGGCTTGTTTTTAGCACCCCCTAGTGTTTCGTTAATGAAAGCAAAAGTTAAACTTATCTCCTCGCTGTGCGTTCGTCTTTTTAACACCTTAATCTAACTGCTGAAATGTCTCCTCAGCCTTCATTAGTGTCTACAGGAGCGGTTCATCACTAAATCAAACAAATCAGCTGTGTTCACGATCTAAAACATGCAGGAAACATGCTGGAAGCAGACTGCAGCACCCGGCATGTCAGCTCCACTTTATTAAGTCCAACCTGCTGCACAGGTGATTCAACCACTGAATCAAGTGTGCTGGAGCAGAGAAACCACTAAAACATGCTGGATACCAGCCCTCCAGGCCTGGAATACTACTCCTGGTGTAATGGGTCGTTTTAGCACGTACTGGCTCAAGAAAATGATTTAAAAATATGAAAAAGTTGTATAAAAATGAGTAAAAACAAAGAAAAAGCAAAATCCCATTCACTTAAAAAAGTTAATAAAACTTGACTTGGTTACATTTTTTTTCATTGTAAACAAACACAGCATGTGAATAAACTCTGAAGGTTTTGTAACTCGCTCTTCCATCTTGTACCTTGTGCAGAAGCTCAACATCACACGCCATTTGCCAGAGGACACCAAAGGCTCTGTAGTACATCATGTCACCAGGACGTGACACCAGTTTCTGATGAGAGAAATAACTGGGGTGAATATTTTACACAAGTATAAAAGTAGTGATTCATACAAGTGATCACACTCATCTCCCTCAGCTTCAACCACCAGTTCCTCTGAAATAACAGCAACAGAGAGGAGACCACAAACGCTTATAACTCTACCAGTGAGTAGATTTTTACCTGGTATTCCTTCTCGCTAATAAAGAGGTTGAGCTCCACTCTTCCATATCTGTAGACAGACAATCGCTCAAACAAAGCATAAACCATCTTAAACAGCATCCCACGCTCATTACGCTGGGGCAGGATTCCCACCACCTTCACTGGGATATCTGGAGAGAGGCACAAATGAAGATATTTACACTCACTTTTTAAAAAAAGCTTGGTACTCTACGATGCAACACACTGAATTCATTAAAGAAACCATGTTATGGTGAAAAAGGAGTGATTAAGTTATCTTCTTCATTCTAAAAATCCTTTATGTAGAAAAGAGAGAATTGCCACAAAGTAAATATTTTTGGAATGCTCAAGATTAGGATTCATAGCATTGCTAATGTCACGAACAATATGTTCTGAAATAAAAATGGTGGAATTTGCTCATTTAAAAGCTAAAATGAGAGTTTGTGAGGCTTTGACTTGTTGCTGTGATTCTGTGTTTTATTTCATTTCTCACCATCGGCCCACGAGGCCTCCGATATTCCCAGGTCGGTGAAAAGTTTGTCAGTGAACATAGTCGGAGGCTTCACGTTCCCACTGCCGATCGGGTCTAGTTTAAAGTAGTCACAGTGAACCACTTCCAGCTGACCATCAAGACGCGCCTCCAGCTCCTAGAACATGTAAACCATGTTGTGTTGGTATAAAAATAAACAGTAAAATGTTTTTTTGATGCATTAAAGCAAAAGTTTTGTACCTGCAGATCATGTAAGAAGGATTTGTCACCTTCCAGAGCAACAACTCTCTGAGCACCAGCATTTAATAGTGTCCTTGTCAAAACTCCTGGACCTAAAAAGGACATATTTAGAGATTAAACAACTATTCCACTGCCAAGAACACCACACACACTCACTTGCACACATTATTATGATTTGTTTGTCTGTCTAAAGCTGGTAGAACCTTATAATCTAATAATACATACCTGGGTTACATTCGAAGATAACAGTTTTACCATCCTGTAGATCAGGTCCTAAATGCTGGGCTATCACATTGGCCAGATGTGGATCCACAACAAAGTGTCTGATTTTTTTACAAGCCTGAGCACGGCGTACATTCTCCTCTACCTCCCCAAGATCCAAGTAGTCATACCGACACAGAGGACGAAACTGGCCCTGTCAAAAAATAATAACAATTCATGCATGCTCAATGAAATGTAGTTTATAGTTGGAAGTAAATCAAATATTTGAATTGAATTATAAAGTGACAATGAATTCTTACCCCTGATTTATTCCAGTACATTTTAATTCAGTGTTTAAAAAACAGCTATTAAATAAATAAAATTACCTGTACAGCTGCTGCAGAAAGGTTCCTATGTGCCAACGCTGATGTCCTCTCTGAGCGGGGCTGTTGGGAACTTTGACCCAGTGAAGGTCGACCAGGGCCAAGAGAGTCTAAGCTGTAGGCTCTTTTATGAAGTACAGGAATACATCCCACTGGGGTCAGTGCTGCCTTTCGCAGATATGAACTACTTCTGATGGTGTGGCAGCAAGATGTGCGCAGCACCAGCTCCACCACTCTGCAGATCTGGATGGACATTGTTGACTAGTAAACATGAAGCAAAACTAGAAGGGAAGGACTGGGAGATCCGGGGACCTCTACGAGAGGTGACTGTCAAAAGAAAAGGGGACGTGAAAGAAGTTATTTGCTGTCAGTAAAACACGTGGTGGTACATGATGCAGGACATGAAATACATGGAGAATTCTCAAATAGCACTAATGACGCGTATAATTGATATAATTAAAAAATAATCTTTAAAAACAATTGTTATCTACAGACGTTTTTGTAAATAAAGTATGATTAACTACGATTTCTCAGAGAAACTTTAGAGAAACTTTCTCTGTTGTTAGCAAGTGGTTATGTGGAGACTCGCTTCTTTAAAAAATACTATTTAGCAGAATAAAGGGTCAATATTTACTACGTTTGACACATTAAAAAGAAACACAAAATAACCAGAAAGCCTTTGTCGTGTTAACGTTAAACCCTTAAAACCCGATGTTAACGTTGTTAGCCTTCTGGCTAACCATGTAGCGTGCGTCACTAGTCTGACTGAAGAAATACCGATTTTATCTAAAGAAAAATCATAAATACCTTTGTGGGGGTGGTCATATATTTCCAGATTTAACAATATTGGGTAGATAAAACGGCTTCTTTTGTATGCAGTCGATGATAAATCTCAGTGACATTGAGTCCACCGCATCCTGACCCTCTGCGAGCAAATGTTTTGCAACTTGCGTGGTATCTCCTCGTGCGCTTAGGATTGTCGTCATCAACTAGCGACAACTCTGAAAAAACTACAGGAAGTCGTTTCGCTTAAATGGAAACATTAAAACGAAAGGCAAACGAGATTTAATGCAATTCGTTTATTGTGAGAATACAAATGGTCCAAAAATGTTAATTTAATAGTGTTTTCCATCAATTGAAGCATTGCGTTAAAAAAATCCACGCGTCTGTTAGCACATTAGCATATTGCTACGGAAGTAGACGAGGCAGCGCTGATAAAAGCGCAGCCTGCTCCGCCTAGGCAGTTCGTCTGACTGCGACAGCATCGAGGTGTCAGTAGAGCTTCTCTGTGTGTCTGACTTTGTGCTGCTACTATGGCGCGAGTAGAAACATCCCCTAGCCGACCGTACCATCTGATTATCTTCGGAGCCACTGGCTTCACGGGCCAGTTTGTGGTGGAAGAGGTGGCACGGACGGTGTCCGAAGGTCCCAAAGGGAACTTGAAGTGGGCCGTGGCAGGCAGGAGCAGACAGAAGCTGGAAAAAGTTCTGGAGCAGGCCGCTGAAGCCCTCAGTATGTATCTGATCAGTTATTAATTGTGCATATTACAGCAAACCGGTTGGTTATTTTGTTCCCAGTCAGAAGACACAGGAATACTGTTTCTGGTTTTGCAGGTTTTGTCTCCACCAATGCTATAGGACTTCTCAGATGATCATTGCTTAACTCTCTGACTCAAGGTGATGAAACAATCAAATTGGGCTTGGACGACCAGTTGGACACGACTTTGACCTCTAGTACCTAAAGTCCAGATGGCAAAAAAAAAAAAAAAAATCAATGATTTATTAATATTTATAATAATCACATTCAAAGAGAGACAGAGATCGAAAGAAAGCAGAGGAGTTATTTGTTGCCTCTCATTTATATAAATGCAAATATGGACTGTAAAATGTTGTGTATTCCTCTGAGTCTGATAATACTTTACTCCTATAAAGATTTATGGTGTCATCTGTGACTGCATGTGTTTGTTCCTAATCACCATTACTGTGGTGAAATGATATTCATTTGACTGTTAATCTAATTTTTGAAGCTTTCCTGAGATGCAAGTTGCCCTTTGCCCAAACCACAGATTAGTTCTGATGGTTTACGAATGTCTTTTACTTTTTTAAGGTGGGGCAGCACGTTATTTTAGCTGGATGAAAAATAAACTAATAAATGATAAAGTGATAGATTAAACCAATGCCTTTTTGTATTTGTAGTTGAGGTGGTGAGACTGCACCTATAAATCAAAAATTGAATTGCTTAAAACTTTTTAACTCTTTTTTTCTATTCTGGTCATATGAAAATTAACATTTAAGGACTTTATGACTGACCAAACTGGGGGTCATATGATTTGCCTGCAGAAAAAGATGGAATATTACTTATCTGCCATTATATATATTATATACTTATCATAATACTGTTTTATACTGAAATAAACATTAGCAGCAGATTTATCTGCCTTTCTCCTGAAATGTTTCTTATTGTACATTTTTGGGTGAGTCACTTGTTTCTAACTACAGTGATAACATCATATTCCCAACAATTAAAGTTATGCATACTTTAGATATATGACTCGTATTGTAATCCTTTTATTTTTTTACCAAGGCCTTTATAAAGCAAGATGATTTTTGTTTTGTTTTTTTGCAAAAAGTCAGAAGGTTACTGAATAAAGAACATACATGTTAAATTATTATTTCATATCACTAGAATTACTCATCCACTAACAGATTTAATAAATAATCACTTTTAACTCATAACAGAACCAAAAATCACAAATATTATGAAAAAATGCACTAATGCATTGAAAGGCGCATCTCTAAACATGGAAACACCGGGTCAAGATCAGGGAGCTGCTCTCTTGTTGTCTTTGTAACATTTTCCAGAGGATTAGATGATAATTCTCTCGTCTCCGCCTCTTTGGCTTTCACGTACAACAGCTGATGGAACATACCGGCTCACCGTATAATCCCCCATCCAAAACAGCAGTCACAACCTGATGGACCACTTGGTCAAACCACACAGAACTTTGATCTTATCTTGTTGAATCGAAAATTTGTCCTTTGCATTCCAGACATTTCAAACTCTTACAGCCACATTGTTCAAATAACTTGCGTTGCTGGTTTAAGGTCATCTACAAGGTCTGAGGACATTTTTTTTGTCTTTCGTTTACATTTTAATATTCTTTTACAAGGATTACTGTTGTTTACTAGAAATTCCCCCAGAATATCCTGGTTTATTTTTTGTTTTTGGATCATTTCTAGCTGTTTGAGCATCGGTTCATTGACATACGTACTAACGTTCATGTCAATAACTCCCGATTTCATCACTTGCCTATAAGCATGAGACTGTCTTTAGTTTGTGTTAAACAGCAAATTTAAAATGTCTTAGAGCCAATTACATAATTTTTATTTAGAGTTGAACAGTTATAATGAGAGGTAATTATGAAAATGCAAAAGAAAAACATTACAGCAGCTTAGAGACAACATTCAGTTTTAAATTAAATTGTTCAAAGTTACAAAATAAAAGCCTACAATTTCTCTTTACCTTTTAAAAAGTATATTTAACATTCATTCTAGGCATCCATTTAATATAAAAGTAAATATTTTAGCATTTTTCTAGACTGCTGCAAATTTGAGTTGCTAAAATTTTAAGGAAGACCGTCCTTTTAATTTATTAGCTCCAGTTATCGTGAGTTTTCCAAACCTGCAAACAGCAGTGATGTAGATTTTCATGTTCAGCAATTCATTCAATTTCTTCATCTTATGTCAAATCTGATGTAAACTACTTCAGAGACACGTAGCAGTCTGCATATGTGTGAATAGTTTGAAGTTTATTTACTAAAAACACATTTTTAGAGGATCATTCAAAAGCGTTGTCTTTTTGAGTTTTATAAGCTGCCGTAATCATGCAGCACAGATCTCTGAAAATGTGAATACTGTTTGAGCTGGAAAACCCAGCAGCACCTGTATGTATGAATGAATTAGTGTGTGTGTGTGTTGACAGGTAAGCCCGAGCTGAGGACACAGGTGGACGTGATTGTTGCAGATGTTGGAGAACCCGACTCACTGGTAGCCATGTGCAAACAGGCTGTGATTGTCCTCAACTGTGTCGGACCTGTAAGTTGATGATCGCATTGAAATTTGCCATATATTTGTTTTTTGTTTTACTTTTTCTTGTTGGCATCTCCTGACTGAAAACTGCTCAGCGGAGCTTCTGTCTTTTCTGTTTGTGTTTTTTCTACATAACCTCATACTGCAGCCTTCTTGGGCAGCGGAAGCTGCTGACTTACGTCTCACAATAAGCTGTATTGTAGAAAGGTCAGAGCTGAGGCAGTTTGCTTCACCAGTTTGGTGCTGGTGGTTCTTGTTTCAAGAGTTCTGCCTCTACGGTAACGACCCGCTGTTGCACAAAGCAGCACTTTGTTTCAGACTAAAGCACAGAACTGAAACCAAAGCAAATAGGACACGCTTCCACATTGTTTTACCCCTTGCTGCTGTAATAATCGATGTGCATTTGGTCATCACCAGAGTGAGGATTAAAAACAGATTATCTCAGTATGTGAAGGTATAAATGAGTATCCTTCCTCATTTGGAAATGTGGAATCAGACTCGAACTATATTGTGTGTGTGTGTGTCTCTTTGTGTTTATAGTACAGATTCTACGGCGAGTCAGTGGTCAGAGCCTGTGTGGAGAACGGAGCTCACCATATCGACATCTCTGGAGAACCACAGGTACTAATTCTTCTTTTAAAGGTCTTGGAACAACTTTTTCCCCAATTGGAAACTGTTCTTTGAGCCTCTATATATCATATGAAGATGTGTTGGGGCTCAAAATGGCCCAGGAGCCCCAATAAATGCCCAAACACAACCACATAATAAAGCCCTTAAATGGAAAGACTGGTTTCCCCCACCCACTCGACCCAGACATGGGCTGTTTCTCAATACTCAAGGACGCTAGTACGTTCTTGTGTACTTGACAAGTGTGTTCTTGGCTAGGACACCAGAAAGTCCGTTCTGCCGAGTACGGGAGGACGAGGACGGCATTTGGAACAAGAGTACTCCTTTGCCTCACAGCAACAAGCGCTTGTTGCTACGGTAAAAAAAAAAAAAAGATTTATGGGAAACTTTGCTGTCCCAAGTCCGCAGAAGGACGCATCAGTGCATCCTCGATACAATGGGCGGAGCAAGAACATATCCGGGAACTTTAAGCAAACTTGCCATTATATGTACTTAGGATTGGAACAGTACTTGGACCATCGTTGATGACGTTTCATAAGGACGGGAGTACACAAGTACAGACAAGTTCGCATATTGAGAAACGGCCCCAAATATTAAATGAGCTGCTTGCTGATTGGCCAGTTTACCCAGACGCTGCCTGAAGCTAGAAACTGTTTACAGCAGATAACTCAGTGGGAAACAAAGCAGCTATGGATCTATCTGGCATTGATTCAAAGTCTGGATATTCTCAGTACATCCTGCAACATTACGTGTGTGCGCCGACATTCTTTCATCTTCTTAGTTTTCCTCTCATCCAACAAAGGACATTAGCAGTAGCTAAGGCTAGCATTAACAGTAGCTCAGGTTAGCAATGCAATAAGGAGGTGCGTCTAAATAGACTACAGCGCCGATGGCATGTTGTACCAGCTTTTTTCAAAACAAACCATTCCTCCATGGTTCTTACTCGGGGTAGACCGGTCGATATTTACCGTCAGCATCAGCCGAAATTTGTCATTAGTAATGCCGGTTTAAAATCAGGCACATCCTCGGGCAGCCAGGCAGAATTTCATTTAAATGTATTTTTACAATCAACATCTGCATGATATAAACTCTAGATTAACTTTATTTGTGTGTCTGACTTTAACACTGAGCAGTGCACAAAGTTAAGATGTAACAGTTAGTTAAATTCAGAGTTCAAAAACTGATTGACCTTCAGAAATTTTGTGCATCAACTGATGTTATTAGTGACATTTTAGCATGAAAATAAGGTGGAAAACGTCTAGACATCGGCCTATAAAAATTGTCACTACATATCGGCCATTGGCTGACCATGTCACCTACATATCAGTATCGGAAATAGAAAAACCAATATTGGTTCTTACTAATTTACTTATTTGAATAATAAAGCAGGTCAGAGACAACAGATTTTTTTGGTACATTACACCCCAACAAGATGCATGATGTTTTGAACTTTAGGACACCTTTAACTTATTGTTTTGTGCTGTAATCTTTGTTCGTTTGGACAAAAATAAGATTTATTCACTTTTCATGTAGAAGATGCAGAATTTCAGCATCTCACCACTTCACTCAAGTTCCTGAAGCTCTAAACTTTTCCAGTTTTCTAGTTTTGTACCTTTTTTAAATCACATGTAAGCAACGTCATGCCTGCTGCCCCAAGGACATTGTGTGGATGTTATCATACAGCTGTCCCGACGTTCAGCTTTGAAAGCGTGTATTTGGATTAAATTGGAGACCTGCTGGGTTTTGTGCTGCAGCCTGTTAAAATAAATTACCTCTAACTGGGCCACATGACAGCAGCTGCTTTCTCAGCGTCAGATGTTGGTTTGTGTGCAATTTAACTCCCTAAACCTGACTTTAGGAATAGCTCACCTCTTTTATCAAAGTTTTTCAAGAGTACATTTTTTTCAATTTATTAATTTACTTCACCCTTAAAAGTTATGTAGTGTTACTAAAACAAAATCTGTGTTTACGTTGGTGTAGAAAAAAAAACGTGTGTGTTTTTGTCTAATCAGTTTCTGGAGGGCATGCAGCTGAACTACAACAGCCCGGCAGCTGAGAAAGGCGTGTTTATCATTGGGAGTTGTGGGTTCGACTCCATTCCTGCAGACATGGGAGTCCTCTACACCCGAGACCAGTTCAAGGGTACACACACACACACTTTTAGTCTACAGTTGGATACAGAATAAATTCGAAGTGAAGTTTATAGAGAAACTAAATTTTTATTAATTCTTTTTTTACTGTGGTGTGTTTGTAGGTACCCTGACTGCTGTTGAGAGCTACCTGACTGTCTCCACAGGACCTGAGGTATGTCACCACATTACCCATAATTCCACAAATCACAGCAGCTTGTTGATTCTTTACCCCACACAGACTCCTGTGTTCTTTTCTGTTATCGTTTGCAGTTATTTCTAATATTTGAGTCGTCGATTTTTTAAAAATCATTTCCCATGCCATCACACGTCTCATCTGTCTTCTGCCATAATGTGTGGTCTTCAGGGTGGTGGTCTTCATGAAGGCACATGGCAGTCAGCCATCTACGGTCTCGCCGACCGCCCCAAGCTCCAGAGTCTGAGGAAGAAGTTTAATCACAAACCTCTCCCCACTGTTGGCTCAAAGCTGAAACGCAGGTACAGAAAGCTCCTAAGCATCCTCCTCAGAAACTCTACAGCACATTAGAATCCAGTAGTTAAAAAAATTCTGAACCAATTTTCATTTCTTTATGTTTTTCTTTCCTTTTTTTTAATGAGTATTAGTTCTTGAGGTTTCCTGGTTGTCATTGGCTACTTTTTCCCACTTATTAACATAATAATCAAATAATTATTTACTAGCAGGCTGTTGCAAAGGTGTGATTAGTTGTGATTTGAAGTTGCATCTACACTAATGCCAAAAAAAACATTTAGACAGGTGGAAAAGATCATTTCCAGTTTCAATTTTCTGCTGTTTCCTAAAAATAGTCAAACTAGACAAATAACTGATAAAAAGCAGACATGAAAGTTTGTATTTTGTCACGTGTCCTTTTGCAGAGGAGCACTGTTCTTCAGTAATGAGATCCAGCAGTACGCTTTACCCTTTATGGGTTCGGATCCCGCCGTTGTGAAAAGAACGCAGCGCTTCCTGTCAGAGGAACATCAAGCCACACCAGTCAGTGATCATAAAAAACCCTTTTCTGAACCATCTCAATGTTTCACTCTTTCCGCCGTCATTAGACGTTTTGTCAGATGATGATGGTGACATAAACACGTGTTCTACTCCCTGTTCACTTCAACCACAGGTTCAGTACGGAGCTTACGCTGGAATCGGAGGTATCGGGAACGTTATCAAGTTGATGTTTGCTGGCATGATGTTCTGGTTTTTGGTCAAGTTCAGTTTTGGACGCAACCTGCTCACCAAGGTAAACACAAAAAAAAAACGGGGAATGCATGAAGTAAAATGTAATCTAGCCTGTTCGGCAGATCAAAAACAAATCCAGTTTGTAAAGTTTTTCACGCTGATTTGTTCAGTACCCAGAGTTCTTCTCATATGGAATCTTCACAAAGGATGGACCCACAAGAAAACAGGTAAAAACAAGAACAGATTTTAGAAAATGGCCATAACTTTACTCTTACTGTTTAAAATATTTACAAACCAAAACTAATTTTTATATTTTCTGTCAGATGGAGGGTTCGTCCTTCCAGATTTCCTTCCACGGCGAGGGTTACACGGAGGATCAGGACCCCTCCCAGGGCAAACCCAACGCCAAGATCCGCACACTAGTTCAGGGACCAGGTAACTGGAAATAAAAACTTGTTATTTTCTCCCTGACTAGAGGTAAAATCACTGGTCTTTAAAGAGTAATGCTTATTTAATTATCTCTCGTCAGAATGTGGTTACGTGGCCACGCCCATCGCCATGGTGCAAGCCGCTCTGACGATTCTCAACGAACCCACAGCTTTACCTAAGAAGTGAGTTTTCACCACTTTCTAATTCACAAATCCTTTGTTATTTTCAACATTTCTACTTAATTATCAGTAAGTTTTAGATCAGTGAGGTTTGGCTGATTTAGGAAATCAGATTCTCAGTCCTGCAGTTTCACAGCCGTCTAGATTTCAAGGCTAGCGGTTTCAGGGAAAGGGATTAAAATTGGCAAAATACGGAATTAATTATTTTCCATTCATATTTTAGGGGCGGAGTCTACACTCCAGGAGCTGCTTTTGCAAAAAGCACCCTCATCCAGCGCCTCAACAAACACGGCATCCAGTTTTCTGTCGTCTAGGCGTTCTCTCCTCCTCCTGCTGCTATATTCCAAGTTTTTGTGAGCACTAATTTTAGCCAATAACCTGTGGCAAGTTTTCAGCTTTAGAAGAATTGTAAGGGTTGAATTGAATTCCAGAATTTGAGCTTTCTGGATTAGTCAGAAACGGTCCTCCAGGCGCAGCTGCACTGTTAACGTTCTGCTTGTAAAACAAAAGCACTGCTGTCGTGTTTCCTCACCAGGGAAAGTAGAACTGTTGTTTAGTATGTTCTGCATGGTTCTTTGCTAATGTTATTATTGCTAATAAAGAATTCTCTACAAATTTGGGCTCGCTTCATGTCTCTTAATAAACAATTTTTACTAAAATGGTTTTAAAAATAAAACAAGATTTGTTTCATATTAAACTGACTCGTATGGCCAAAATTAAATGAATTTTATTTTCTGTTTTCAGCTTGTTTTGGTGAATAAAAATAAAAGAGAAATGTTCAGTAAACATTTGGACTTGAGTAAAAGTCCCATTTTATCTTATCTTTAATACATAATCTACAGATTTATTGTGGATGATTTAGCAGACAATGAGATAAACAGCTTAAATATATCTCTACAGATTAAAAAACCATTAGATTTGACTTTCAGAGAGGTAAATCTAGTGGACAGAAGCTGTTAACATGAACATGTTTGTCTTTTCTTTAAAAATCCTGATTGCTTTGGATTGCTCAATTTTCTTTTCAGGGTCCAAGATTCAACAACCGCACACACTGCTGCAGTTTAGTGAGTTTAACTTATTTTCTGATGTGAACCAGACCTGTTTGAGCATCTTAACACATTTCAAGCTCTTTTGTGCCTAAAATCAGCATAGAATTGAGTTTTGTCTTTATTCTACATCATTATATATAAATGTCACTTATACACAAATCTATTCAACCTAACCAGAAGACTCAGCTTTTAACTTTCCAATGATCTGATGAAGATGACTGTTATTTTATATTTATGATCATGTAGGCGGCTACCTCTGGTTTGGCAAGATAAAAAGGGTTCAAACTACTCTCTATAAAGTGCTTGGCAAAAGTATACTGGGTCAATTGTTGCCTAGCAGGAAATAAAACGATCATAAAGTACCAAAGGGCGTTTTAAAAACCAACATTGGGCTATAACAATAAACAGCTATGGGTTTAACATTTTGGATGTAGCTTGTGTGCTACATGCTTTAGCTAACAGTGCTTTACATAAAATGTCATGTTAGTTGCCAGAATGACACAGTTTAGTATGCATAATTCAAATAATATCCAATAAAAAGATAACTAAACACAGTATTATAACTTTTTATTAACTCATAAAAATACTCTCCATTTGTAAAAAAAAAAAAAAAATCGGAATAGCTTTACCCTGATTTTACATCTCAGACGATTTTATCCAAAGTTTGTGCATGTTTTTGTTTTTACACATGGCTGATAAGTCGGATCCAGTTTTCTTTCAGGATTTCTGGTTCAAAGCGTCTCTTGGTTCATCAGCTGGTGAGAGTAGACCATATCTTCGTAGTGGTACTTCCCCGTTAAAGCCATGATGGAGTCATAGCTCCTGATTCTACTTAAAACCTTCAGGTCTTCAACCACTGCAGACCTGCAGCAGAGACAAAAGTGTTTGAAGGACTAGAGAAAAAATATTAAATGTTTGTAAATTTAACTTCTCTAAAGGGATTTTTAAAAAATCCACATTAGATAATGACCTGGTGTTTGGATCCTGGGGAGGCTGCTGTTTGCAGATGCTGTGCACTTTCTGAACTAGGTAGTTTCTGAAACTCTGAAGCTGAGGCGGACAAACGGTTTCTCCTTCAAACCACAGAACAGGCAGACATTCTGCAATCTGAACAAACAGGCAGAAATAACAGTAAGAAAGTTTCAGAAAATGCATTAAAATTAAAGAAATCATTCAAAATACCTTTTTGCATGCAGAGGCAGCACTATTGCTGGAGAGCGTCTGACTGCACAATGTGATCATCAGGTATCGGTTCAGAAGTTTGTCCAACATTATTTCTTTTAAAATAGCCTCAGGAAGCAGCAGGTCCCACTTTCCCATGTTACCCAGCAGCTAAAATAAAAGAAACACACATTTCTGATTAAAAGGTAGCAGTTTTTACTTTTTTTACACATGGAAAGAGTTTTTATTAGAGGACGTACTTTCACAGCTGTCCAGAACTGCTCGTCCCTGAAACGGCGTTGAGGAGACGATCCTCCTTCTAAAAGTCTAGAAAAACAACAGAAATAGAATATTACACAACAGAGAGTGCGACAATCACACAAACTATGAGGATAAATTAACATAATAATCAATATTTTGAACTTTCCTCAACAAAGATCAACACTGAGGTAAAGAATAATACACTTTTTTTCTGAGAGACATTAAAACATTCAACTAAATTCAGCTCATAAATGCACTGACTTTTTAGGATACAGAGGAATAAAGACGTCTTCATCCACACAGCTCCTCAGCCTCTGGATCACAGCCTCAATGAAGCTCTGAATGAGACACAAATCCACACAGGACTGAAAATATACCTTACATAAAAACCTAAAGTGATGCTCTGTTGTATAACATTATGTTACAGATCAGTTACCTATGCATCTAAAAAAAATCAAGTACAAAAACAAATTCTGCAGATAAAAGCAAGATTAGTTGTTTACATTTTATGATCGGCTTTGTAGAAGTGTTAGCTTTACCTTAACCGGTTTACTCTGCTCTCCTTCAAATATAGAATAATCCTCCTTCAGTCGGCGACAAACATCAGACAGACAGCACGACTGCTGGTGAGATATGGGGTCCCACACCAGCTCCACGAAAGCTGCACAAACACACACAAAGTGACTTATTGGTAAAAGGCAGAGGTGCAGAGTGATTCCTCTGGCAACCTATAACTTCAGAGCTACTTTTTTATGCATTTCTAAACCATTTACTGTGATTTGATCAAGTCATTTAAACTAAAACAAACTGCAATATAACAGAAGTGGTTCAGTGACTGGCTTCTGAAACTCTAACTTTGACTTTATTTTAGTTTCTGATTTTCACTGAAAGTTTCAAACTACATCCTGGAACAAATATGGAGCCCCTGAAAGGGTTATTAGTTCAAAAAATTGTTTCTGGTTCATACGAAATACAATCGCTTGCGTACAAGATAATATCTGGTAGGGCTGGGCAATAAATCGAAAATTTAGCGTTATCGAAATTTCTGCCTCTGACCGATACAATTTTTCCCATGTCAATAAATTCAGTATTAAAAAAATGAAAAGATGTGTGTGCACATACATGTAGTTATCGTCCATTTATCGTTATTGAGGTGAACTCCTCAATATACCGTGATACTGATTTTAGGCCATATCGCCCAGCCCTAATATCTGGTACAGACGAGATACAATCTGGTGCGTATGAGATAATATCAGATATCATCTCGTCTGCACCAGATATTGTATCAGGTGCAAACGAGATGATATCCAGTGTGTACGAGATACTATCTGGTGAGGATGAGGTAATATCTTTTTTGTTACCCACTTTCCCATGGGGCTCTGTAGGAAATCGCTAAAAACATGTTCTAATTAAAATCACCAAAAACTACTGTATGACCTCTTTACCAGTGTGTTCTTCTGCTTCATGTTTTCATTTGTGTGTGTGTGTTACAAGTTATTTGTGTGTGTGTGTGTTACCAGTTATTTTAGGCAGGAGGGATTTTTCTATGACATTAGAGAGCGTCTGCCTGTCTGTGTGCTCCAGCTCCTCGTGGTCATGACCATGACAAAATGTCTCCACTGCTGTGAACCATGGGAGGTTTTCAAAGTCTCCGTTGGTGTCCTGAGAGACAAACATCCACACATCAGCGCGTAAAGACTTGCTCTGTGCATCTCTGAGTGTTCATATTTAAAATTTTACTTTTAAAGGGCTCCATGTCAGCAGCTGATGCCTAATGATGGGATTCAGCAGCTTGGGTAAACACAGAGAGATGTAGGCATTGTGGTAGGACTCTGAATAAGATCGTCTCCATTCTTCAAAGCGAGACAGAATCTTTTTAACATCACAGAAGTCGTCTTGGACATCAGAAAAGACCAGCTGGGACCTGGACTGGATATCAGCTATTGAGACAACAGAGAGGAATGAAAGAGAGCTTTCAATTTTTATTTCCATTCATTTAGGTTGTTTATTTGAAAAATAAAAGTAAAATTTTGAATAAACCATAAAAACATAAGTAGATAAATTTAAAATCATGTATTCATTTAAGGTCCTATATCATGCAAAAGCCACCTTTTGTTGCTTTGATCATATTATGGTTATTTCCTCATGAAAAACAACCCCAAAGTGGTTTTTGGCTTCACGCATGAACTTTTCTGTCTCAGCTGCAAACCCTCTGCTGGTCTGCCCAGTGGCTGCAGAAGCCTGGATGGGGCATGTTTGCATCATCATGCTTCACTCCTCCCCAACCAGGGAGTCTTGATTCTGGATCTCTCCTCCCCTGGACTGTAAACACTCTCGGTCTCTTTAAAGGGTTTAAGGTTTTCTTTGTTTTCAAACATTGAATAACAAACAAGGCTGTGGCTCGTGAAAGGAAAATCTGGTCTTTGAAGCTCAAAAACCTAAAAATAGTAATAAACTTGATTTCATCTCACCTATGCTTTCCTGCATCTGCTCCTCTTCTGAAGACGAAAGTTCAGAGTCTCTGTATGAATTGAAGTCTTCATCTGTCTTTTCGTCCGTCTCTGTCTCACTGAAGATATGATAAAAAATTAAATATATTTAATACACCCCCCCCCCCAAAAAAAAATCAACCACCTAAGGAATACAATTTCAATTATTCCGATGTTCTTGCACTCACCTCTGTGTGTTTATCTCTCTAGCCGAGCTGCCGTTCTGCTCATCTGTTTTATCTACAAATTAAAAACCTGTTAATGTGAATGTTTCACTAGCGATCCTTTCCCGATACGATCTGTAACATTTGTTTATGGCTGAAAACAAAGACACCACTCACAGCTGAGCTGCTGCAGGCGCTCAGCCTGAGCCTGAATCCTCTTTCGTCTCTGAGCCAACAGCGCCTCCATCTGGTCAGACAGCAGAGCGTGCATCTCCAGTTCCAAAGAGTTGACTTCAACAACCTAAATATAATCAACAACCCAAATGAGGTTGGTTTGAAACAAAATTGGGGTTTCTAAATAAATACATAATATAAAGTTACTGACATTTAGTTAAGCATAAAAAAATATTTTTTTGTACAACAGGCACCTTGATCTCCCTGCAGTTAAAAAAAATTGTTAAAAAATAAAATCTTATTGTTGTGCTTTGAATCTTTTTATTATCTGCTCTATATGTTTTTATTCTGCAATTATCAGTCTTTGAATATTTGATTTAACTGTCTTTATTTGATAAACTGATAAACTGGGGATGAACTGAAGCAGTTTATTAAAGTCAGACCTTTTCCTGCAGACACTCGACCAGGTTGTGAACATAAAGGGTCATGGTCCTGTAAAACTTGAGCTGACTCTCTGAGGAAGTTTCCTCCAGGATCTCCATAGACGATTTAGCGTTCTCAGCGTCACCCGCCATCCTCCTCAGCTCGGCCTGCCGCGCTCTGTGCACCTCCTTCAAGGAGTCCAGTCTTTGAAGAAAAGGAGGCAAGAATAACTTAAGAAAAATGTACTTCATTTATTTTGACTTGAACACTTTAGGAGCTAATCTGGCATTAGAATTTGAAAAAAAAAATACTTTTGATCATTTGAAATTAATTTCTGAGCAATTATTTAATAAATCTGATCATTTCTTTAGTATATTGATTACTAGGGATGGGACGAAATATCGTTTGGCGAAATTTCGCGATATAAAACGTGACAAAATGCATCGAGTCAAAAAAAAATGGATCGCGAAATAAAGACTAGATGGCACTGCTGCATGATTTGTGTATGGCGGACATACAGTCTAAAGCCTTTTTTATAAAACAATGCCGCTAATTTGCGCAACGCCTATGAGGCATCTGGGAGCGTTAGGTCGTTTATAAGAGCTCAGACCGTGGCGGTAATGTTGCGCAATCATGTCCGTTTTCTAAAAGATTACGCGATGGTGGCATAAAGGAGGTATGGGGGCGGTCTCCGCGCTGTCACGGACTTCCGTGTATCTTGGACATAACTTGCTTTTTATTGCGATCAAAGCCGCGCTCGTTGAGGTTTTTTTCCACATTTCTCTACAGGTGTGTGTCCTCCACCGTCACTGTGAACAGTCAGATGATCTGAGCTGCAGATCTAACGGAGAGACGCTCCCGGAGCGCCGCATCGCTCCAGTTTATCATCTCAGCTGGTTTGAAAACGAAACTTGTGGCCGTGTTTAGT
Source organism: Aphyosemion australe (assembly GCA_006937985.1). Classification (NCBI taxonomy): domain Eukaryota; kingdom Metazoa; phylum Chordata; class Actinopteri; order Cyprinodontiformes; family Nothobranchiidae; genus Aphyosemion; species Aphyosemion australe. The sequence continues at coordinate 123,692 of SSNS01000038.1, forward strand.
TTCATTTTCATTTTGTAGTTCCCGGCCGGAGCTCGGCATTAATTTGACACCTCCCTCAGTTAATGTGCGTTTATAAGACCGGCGAAGCCGCAATATTACAGCAATATTACTATCAAGCGTGGCGACACGAATGCCGCAAAATTCGGTAATATTACGCTGATTTGCCAGCATGGTGTGTCTTATAAAAAGGGCTTATGGTGGCAGGCTGACAGCACTATCTGCTGATTAAGCAGGTAAAACTAAATGAAAAAAAAATCCGGGGAACGGTGCAGTGCGTCGTGACGTCATCACGTCAAGTCACAGCGCCTGTTGCAACAACACTGCAGGCAGGAGACATTGTTTCTGCTCAAAGATCACTGATTACACCAGAACATGTTGATATGTTAGTTTTTTTGAAGAAGAACCAGTCCTGAGATAACTTAACCTAGGGTTAGAGCAGCACTAAGAGAGTGTTCTTGTTTGTGTTTGGCCTGTTAGGCCTTGTGTTTCCCTGTGTGCAACGCAAACAAAAAGAAACAAGTTGTTATTATACAGTCATATTTTTCCTTTTTTTTTCTTTTTTGATATCGTATCGTGACATATCGTTTCGTGACTATGACATATCGAGGTGCATCGTATCGTTAGTTTAAGTGTATCGTCCCATCCCTATTGATTACTAGGATAAATATTTTTCTGTAGTTTCAATATCTTAATTTTAGAATTTAGATGATTAAAATCCAACAAAACATAAAACTCTATTCTGACTTGGAAGAAATAAACTGAACAATTTCTGTTAGTAATGGGCCTCCTTAAAAGTACATTATAGATCAGTTTCTTTACCATTAGGTCATAATACAAGTTATGTCTTAAATAAGTAATTTCTGCTGATCATTGCATGTTAGAAAGTCTTGTTCCTGTATCAGATCAAACATTTCCTTTGTTATTTTATATAGCTGTAGGGTAAGGGAAGATTCTGTTCATGTGAAACAAACTAACTTTCCAGTGATTCTTCTCTTAACCATCGACACGGAGACAGGAGCAGGAGTCTTTGGGATTTTGAGCCCGGCTGGTCTCTTCTTCTGTCTTCCTTGGTCTCGCCTGTTCATGCTGCTGCTGCTGCACTCACTGCCAGATGGGCTCTGAAGAGAACAAAGAATTAAAGAAGAAAAGATTAAAACTGCATGAAAGAGATGAAAGACAACACAGACTCAGTTCAGAAACTATTATGCAGTTAAATTATGTCCATAGTTACTAAACACAATCAAAAAGACCAAGATCAAACAATAAAATAAACAATCAGAAGAAAACAACAGTAAAAAATAAAAATAAAATGTAAAATTGAGAAAAAAATCAGCGTGCTTTCCTACCTGCTCCCCTGGTCGCCTCTTGACTCCCTTTTCTATTTGAGTCTGCTCCCAAAGATCCTGCTCTTCTCCATCAGTGCCTGAGAGACTTTCATCACTTCCTCCTTAATCACACAAAAGAAAAGAATATAATAAGCTATTTTCTACTGACATATGAAGAAAAACATATATTCTGTACATTCTGTGCATCAGCTTTCATACCTAGTTTCTCAGCAATCCTTTCCCTAATGCTTTTCATTCGTGGAGCAAACTCAATTCGTTTCTCGTGGTCATCTGGATCATCGTCATCATCATCTACTTGGTCTTCTTCATCGTCTCTACTATAGTGACTTGGGGTGCTGCCAGTTGAGCTACGACCATCTTTATCCAGTGAAATGAACTCCTTCTGGGCTCGAGCAGCACGACGCTTCTTCTTGGCAGCATGGATTTCCTCAGCTTTGGGTATAACTACTGTTTAAACAAAACCCAGAACAGCATACATTACAGCACAGGCATAAACTAAAGGAAACACCCTCTACATGCTTAAAACTTGATTAAATATACACACAAGACTGATCATTCCTGACAGTGTGCATAAACACATACTTGGTTTGGTAGCAGAACAGCTGGAGTCAGAGTCTGAGTCAGAGGACGGAGATTTGGCATCATCTTCATCGCTGTCATCACCACTATGGTTGTTGTCATCGTGATGCAGAGACTGTGGTGAAGCCTCACTACTATAATCATGCCTGGGAGAACTATCTGATGGGACACCAAATCCTGAGGCTGGAAAATAGGCCAGAAAGAACATAGGAAATCTGATGAGATCGACACACACACACACACACATAACTAGTGACATTACTTTTAGTACACCCTCTGGGTTTTAAAAGAAAAATCGATATCCTTCAAGATTGGGCCTGAGATCAGTTTTAGAATCACCTGCAGGAGGAAAAGGTGAAGAGTTCAATAATAAGTCCTAATGAACTAACCTTTGTTGGTCCTGGCAGGGGGAGCCTCTTTCTTCCTCACATGAAACAACACAGCTTTATCAGAGGACCTCTTCAATTTAAAAGTGGATTCTCCAACTATGATGTCAAGAAAACATTAACGGTTATACTCTGAGCTCTCTCTCTCTCTGTGTGTGTGTGTGTGTGTGTGTGTGTGTGTGTGTGTGTGTGTGTGTGTGTGTGTGTGTGTGTGCGTGTGTGTGTGTATTTGGGGGCCCTTGTTAAGACAGCTGGCTGATGAAGAATGAACTGATTGTAAGCAAACTTTAAAAGATGTTATATAAGTAGATATTTATTAATTAGACCCAACTACCCACAAAGCATAGCAGTAGTAATCCTTTTCTGAATGCAGATTCATGCAAATGAGCACAATGCATTTTGCATTTGATAGCAAATATTACCGAATACTTCATGTTGACTAAATTACCTTCTTTGTCTTCAGAAAAACTAAGAACGGAGTTTTTTGTTTTCTTTGGCTCATCTTGCTCCTCTCCTTCACCTGTTACTTCCTCCCGGTCTTCTCCGTCACTGCTATCCGAAGGTGGAGGCGTCGCTTCCCGCTTGGAGCTAGCAGAGATGCCGCGGCCCTGCGCCGCTTTAGGAGGTTTATTTATGGCTGAAGGGACCTTCTCGCTTTCCTCTCCTTCTCCGCTGTTCTTTCGCTCGTCCTCATTGTCACTGGAGCTCTCTTTCCTCTGCCGAAAGTTTCTCCGGGGCTTTTTGTTGAACATTTCACAAACACACCGAGACGGGTTTAGAACGTATACGAAACACGTTACGTCATGTCACAAAACGCCGTAAAACGTCGCAAAACTGAATACACCATGGAAAATGTAGTAAAAATTAACCTCTTTGAATCATTGCTTAGATAAACATTATTATATGAATTATTAAATGATCTATGTTTATTGTATACGTGTATTTCTCTATGAATTAAACAAAAGCAAAAATCATTTAATTCTCGAGCGCCCCCTGTGGGTTGCTTCTTTGATAGCAACTACCATTACATTTTTGCTTACAATTATACATGGAGAATTTTATTAAAGATTTTCTATTAAAGTCTGCGGTTGTTGTTTTTTTTACATAATTTATTTTATTCTGTCAAGATAGAAGAGTTCCATATATTTCCAAAAGAACACTTCTCTGAAATAAAATATCCAGATGTGGCAACCTTGGATGTTTACAAATAAACAGTTACTGTGAATGTTCAGGACAGACTGCACACTAAATAGGTGGTTGAGAATTAAACTTCTGATGAAAAGGAACAATGTCTTCCTAATGTTAATGGGTTTACCTTCTTATTAACGTTATTCATGTTTTGTTCAGAATTACACAACATTTTTTTATTCTTATGTAGAGGTAAACATAAAAGCTGCATTGAAGGCTGGCCTAACTGATACGTTTCTGCAGCAAATAGCACATTTCTGCATTTATCTAGACGCAGCACGTTTCAAATCTTGTTTGAAATGTTTTGGCACATCTTATTTTGGATATATTTGGAAATATTTTGATATATTTGTGAAAAGCTAACTTCATTCCCATTCATTTTAAACGTGTTTAAAAGAGGAAAAATGTGTACTTATCTGGATCGCTCTCTCTCTCTCTTTTTCTCACTTGTGATTGAGTTTTAGAGCTAATTGGAGAATTGTTTATTGTATACATGTTTGAAATAAACCAACTATTCTGTGTAAAAAAAACAAAACAGATTTTTAGCAAGAGATTTAGCAGATGGGATTGGGAATAGAGTCTTGAAGCTCAAAGGATTCTCATAACTTTAATGCCTGTATTACAAATGGAAAATTCTTATTTCTTATTGTTACACAATGTTATATTGGCCTGGTTAATTTTACTTTATATGTAGTAAATCCACTTAAATATTTTAAGTATTAGCTCCAAATATGTTTTCTGTTAACTGTACAGGCTTTTGTTGTTAATGTGGAAAGGTGGACAAACGAGGGCCCGGGCGGGACTCGAGCCTCTGACCCCCGGGTGAAAGTCATGCACATTAACCTAGCAGCCAGGGCGCATGATCATTCGGGATACAGTGACAGGACACTCACACTGTCACATTAATTTTTAACTCTCCTTTACTCCTGCTTTGCTGTGTCCCCAAAATTTACCCAAAGGGATTATCTATTCTATTCTATTCTATTCAAATTTAAGACTGCTCATTAAATACTATTGATATGAAGTTATAGCCCTTTTTGTAAACAATCTGTATATTTTGGATTATATTTATTACTTGTTAAAGTCATTTTGCATCTTCTATTTTGTAGTTATTGTCGTTTTTCTATTGTTGAATCATTAATATCCTTGTTTTTTGTCATTTTTAATCATGCAATTTTTTTGTATTCACCAATTTTTATTGACTTTCCCATCAGAATGACGTATATTTGTAGTGTTAGCTGTCCCATCATCAGTCCTCCTATCATCTGTCCCGTGCCGTGTCCCAGCCTCCCTCCGTCTCTCCTCCCCCTGTGGCCGGACGGACGTGACTGAGCCTCCAGTGATCACTCGTCGTCAGCCATGTTGTTGGTGTGACACACCGAGCTGTCAGCAACAGGTTCTACCATTCAACTCCCGTGGCCCAAACTCAGCATTTCTCCGACAAACTGCGACTCTCTGCGGATAACAAATTCGACGGTGAGCCGGAGGAGCCGTCCAGAAGCCGCGGAAGATCATTTCTACTCTGAAGTTCGGAAGTTGGTGTTTTTGTGACCGTTGGAGGACACAGAGAGAGGCACGCAGGCAAAACTGCTTATCTAAGCTAATTGTAAGTTTAATGGTGACTTTTTAAACCTTCTAAATATTGACTTTTACTATTTTAGCTTTCTTTATGGTATGTTTTTTGTTGTTTTGTTTTGGCTCCAGAGTTTAGAGATTAAGAGAAGCAGACGAAGGGGTGATGCTTCTCCGCGGATGCCAAAAACAAGCACGTCGTTAGGTTAGCTAGCTAGGTTCTGTTATGTTGTTTATGGACCGGTTCGGTGTCATAAGGTTCTTATTTAATGTCAGCCTGTTTGTAAAGGCAGATTTGCCGGAAAGTCTCCCGAATTCCTCTCTGCTCCAAACTAGTTGAACAGGTTGCGGGCAGGTCTCGGTGAGAGGTGACAAGTGATCAGAGAATGTAACTCTAGCAGTTCATCTGCAGAAACACACAAGCTGCTGGATTGTCTCAGACTCCGCTCAGAGAAAGTCATTATGTGGAGTTTTCTGGTCTGTTTTCTTGGCCTGTGTGGGCTGGTCCCATTGTTGGTCTCAATTCTCTAAAGAGACAATAAAGCCAGAAATAGATGAGCAGCATCATTAAAACTTGCACAAGATTTAGGCAAAAACATCTTGTTTTTTCTGCAGTGAAGTCACTGTCATCGTTACTATAACTAATCATTAGAGATCGAACTGATATGGGTTTTTCTACCGATACCGATTTGTAGAGGTCACAATCAGCTGATGGCTGAAATCTAGACGGTTTGCGTCTTATTTGCATGTTAAAATGTCACACTGTTATAAACAATGGATCCACAACACTAATCAGGTTTTGAACATTGAATTTAACCATCTCTTAAATCTTAATTGTGTGCACTGCTTAGTATTGAAATCAAACATTTAACCAAATTTAATCAAACAAATAAATAAACTGACCGAGTATTAAATATAAAAAACAGGTGAATAAAAATGTCCATTGGTAATGATGTTTTAGAACATTTCAGGAAGGTAAATATACATTTAAAGAGGTCCTTCACTCATATTTTTAATGCATTTGCAATGATCTCTAGTAGGAATGAATGCCTTGTAAGTTGTACTCTGGGGGGGGGGGGGGGGGGGGGGGGGATGCTCCGGTGCGCCTGTTTCAGGAACTAGAAGATTGCTAGATCAGAGGAGAGCTTCAGATGACATGATTTGGAGACTCTGTTTGCTTTGCACCATTGATGTTTTATCTCCACAAATTACACAAGCCTGGAGGAGTTCTGCTGTGTGGTGGAGTTGCTAATGCTAAAAGTTAGCTAGCTTCTACTAGCCGAGACATTCTCTGCTGTTTCCCGGACGCTAAACCAACAGCAGCCTTTCCCCTGTTGTGAGACAAGATTGGTGATTTAATAAATGTTAAGTGACAGAATGACATAGATCTGTCAGGATTTTCTAATCCTAGTGTTTCACAGTTAGTTTTCTGTCAGAAGCTAAAGCTGGAAATAGGCCACAATTTTCATGTTCAGCCTGCAAGTTAAACTCAGAGTGACCAGTCGTTTTCAAAAATAATAAGTAAAAAAATGGTTTCTCAGTGAAGGACCTCTATAAATTTGGCTGCAGCACTGGTCTGTCTGACTTTAAATTGGCTCTATAAGTATATCAGTCAATGCCAATATATTAATAAATAATAAATATTGGCCCAATATATCGGTCTATGCCTCATAACTATTATTATAGTTTATTTGTCCTACAAGTTACTAAACAATTGAACGCCATTTGCTCCTTTTATAAACACACACACACATTTATATATAGTTTTAATCAGATTGCCACATGTCAGTATCTAATATTCTTATATTTCTAGTAGAGGTGCATCCATGATTGATTTAATTGGTAAACTCACTCTCAAATAAACGTTTCAAACAAAAAACAAACAAACCCTTGCTAAGCTCTAAATCATGCCAGCAATAATGGATTTTTCTTAAAAGTTTTACTTTCACTTTCAAGTTGGTTTGATTTTTCTTTATGCACGTTACTTTTAATTCTTTGAGATAAATCAGATTCGGCCAAATGAAAGTGGTATCGGCAGACCCGAGCTGTTCAAGAATGAGAAATCGGTATCAACCCTCAAAACCAGAATCGGTGCAGCTCTCATTTAAAGAGGTTTCACTCACTCGCTCATTAGCTTATCTGTTTGATCCTCAGTAGTGCTGCATGGAGCTAATGTTAATCTTCAGTGGTCATCAGGCGAGAGGCGGAGGACACCCTGAATAGGTCTCTAGTACAAGGGTCACACCTAGGCACAATTTAGAGTCACCAATTTACCTAATATGCATGTTTAGGTCTGTGGGAAGAAACCGGACAACCTGAAAAAGTCCACACATTTATGGGGAGAACACGCTAACATGCTAAATGGCCACCGCTGTGGTTTTGAACCTGTGACCATCTCACTGTGAGGCATCAGTGATTCCAAATGCACCACGATGCAGCCCTTAAGAGTTTTCTGTATATTATTTAAATTTTACAAGTTAAAATGAACTGTTTTAAATAGAATAATTTATTTATTTATTTAAGTGTTTATTTGATTGGGGCAGTACACGTTAATGAATAAAATATGACATACATGTTTGTAAACATGGAGGATTATAGCCAAAACCTAATTTCCATATTTCATCTGCATATATGTTTCTGCAGGGAAGTTCAACTGCACATTTTTTATACTTTTGGGAAACTCCGTGACTTAAATTCAGACAGTTGATGATGCAGTGGTCAGCTGATAAAATGCTTTGTTTATGTTTGAGTTGTTTCTGACATTCAGCATTTGCCGAGCCACAAATGCAGGTGAAACACACAATTGCTGCTCAGGAATGTTTTACATACTGCTTCTTACACGGATTGCTGCACATGCTCTTTTTGTAGTAACTGTATCAATGATGGTTTAGTTCATTCTGATCATTTCCTCCAGTTATTTTTGTCATTAAAACAAAAAGATAATCATATTCTGCTCCTATTATGCTAATTATTTACAATATAAAAAACAGCTGGATTGAAACAGTTTAAAATGTGTGCACAAATCAGGGTGGGTCAAAGCTAGCAAAAAGAGGGAGAGGCATGCCTTGCCTCTTAAAAAAACAAAACTCTGAATGATACAAATCCAATCTGAAACACTCTGATCTGATATTTGAAGAACTACAGGTGGAGCGGATGGTTAAAGCAGGGCAGAGGAGGCGTGTTGTGGCAGAAAGTCTCGTTGATCAGCTGAAAGAGACAAACTCAGAGAGGAAGAAAAGTCATCCAGCAGAGGCAGGATTGTGGTTGGAGTTGATGTCATTGTTGTGAGGTCAGTGTGAGAGGCGGCTGAATATCAATCATTTCTTAGAATGACGCTAGCTAGCTTGGCAGACAGTGCTTGTTTTTGAGCAGAGTGAGGATGTAGACAGGCTAGAGTGGACAGCTGGCTTTGGACGATTTTTGCCGTCGATAAGATAAACGGAAAAGAAAAAGTTCTAAAAACAAGTGAGGAAATGCTTTCAAGAGAAACAACAAACTTGGGGTTTTTTCCACATTTGTGCATTTTTAGTTCTTTTCTGCAGAGTGTGGAATGTGAAAGAGGCTTCATGTGAAAAGAGCAAAACTTAAAAAACAGAATAATGGATGCACTTCTAGACGGTAAGACTCGTTAAGCTTTTACCAATGTGTGTGTGTGTGTGTGTGTGTGTGTGTGTGTGTGTGTGTGTGTGTGTGTGTGTGTGTGTGTGTGTGTGTGTGTGTGTGTGTGTGTGTGTGTGTGTGTGTGTATTAAGCTAGCTGTAAGACAGATGTGTCTGAAACAGGTGAGGTTTGACTTTCAAAACCACATCAAACCTGAAGACTGAGACCACATCCTGGGAAAGAGTGTTTGTTACATCAACACACCAGTTGGTGGTAACTCAGCAAAATACTGGCACATGTTAATAGATCGGCTTTCTGTGATTCTCCTCTGTGCGACTAGCAGTTATTTTCCTTTTTGCACTTTTCCATCGAGGGCTTATTTAAATTTCCACCATAACACGTCACTAGAACAGATCTGTGCAGGAAGTTGCGAAGTAAAATCCACACAGCAAACAATGCATTTCATATAAAGAAAATATTGTTTCCATTCTCCATTATTCATAAAATAAACAATCCGTTTTGACATCATCTATTTTCAAGTGAGATTAATATGAGGTAACGCTTAAATGTCCTCCACCACCACCACCTCTGCATGTCTGTGCAAGAACTGTTTCACCACTGACATGAGAACCAGTATGATTCATATTTCTATTTATGTGCTGCGGTATGACAGCAGTAATGGGAAGACTAGGAGTGTGTCTGCGGGTACAAGATTCTATGTTTAATCAACATGGATAGAAACCTTAGAAAGTAGGAAAACACATCTAATGTGGTGTTGTGTAGCCAGCATGTCGGTCAGTGAGAACCTGGTGAGGTCCATGTGACATAAATTAATAGATCATTAGTGCTGGACTTTCTGCAGATTCAGAGATTTTAGTTTCCAGTGTCTATTTTCTACTTATTACAAGGGTTGCAGATGATGCAGTGATTTATGAAAGTTGCTCAAAATGTAATTCAAAACTTTATGTATAGAAAGAAAATGTAGATTTATCTGTAGATGGTGTTTATTACTATTTAGAATCTTACTGGTGAAGCACAAAGTTAGTTTTGATGTTATGTGTAGCTCCAGTAAGTGACTGTTGCCTCGTTTAACAGCAGAGGGTTTATCACAATGCAAATAGAGAATCTGTTGTATCCTTTCTGCAACTCAAGGCCTGCTGTGTGTGTTTGCGTGCGCATGCATGCTGGGTGAATTCATAAAGCATTTGCATGAGGTTGAGTATGCCACTAAAGTCGTTTGTTCAGTGGGTCAGGAAGCCATCTCACTCTGGAAACACTAAACCTTAAAGCAGACAGTCTGCTGCTATCTTTCATTAATTCATTAAAATTCCTGCAGGGTAACATTACCAGAGGTTACATTTCCAAACACAGCTCCTATAAAACCAGCTCAGAAATGGATGTCCAAGCTTAAGACTGATCATCCTTAAAGCCGTTTTCCTGCGTTAACTGTGGTCGAGCAGTTGCTTGTTTACTCGTGTAGCAGACAGCTAAGATCCTTGTTCTCAGCACGGAAAGAAATCTGTAGGGATTCCTGAAAATTAAACACAGTCTGTTTTCCCAGCAGGTTATCAGAGACTGATGAGGCTGCAAAGCAGACTTTCACTTGATGAAGACTGTTTTTTTTGTTTGTTTGTTTAAAGACCAAATTCACTTGTTTCTTTTTTTTTTCAGTACATTTGCTGTATTATATAGTTGGTCTCTGTTATAAATGAATTCCTTCTGAGTTGATCTCTGTAGGAAAAAAAACTCTGGTGCTTTTGATTCAGGAACTAGAAGTGAGCCAGAGCAGACGTGAGCTGAACACGGCAGGATTTGGAGTCTTATTTCCTGATATTTGGACCGATACCAGTATCGGTATCGGTGCATCCCTAATAATATAATATAGCATTTTTATTTATTTATTCTTTATTTAACCAGGAAGGTCCCATTGAGATTAAAAACCTCATTTTCAAGGGAGTCCTGGCCAAGAGGCAGCAAAAGTTACAGTTACAACATATATATACATTTTCCAGTTACACAGACATGTTATGTACAGAATTACAGAAGGCAATTACAACACAGGGAATCTGTCTCAAGGGCTCTCAGTCTGGTTTTAAAAGTATTCAAGGAGATAAGCTCAGTTAGTTTCCAGTTTTCTTGCAGTCTGTTCCATGCAGAAGGAGCAGAGTGAACAAAAGTCCTTTTACCCAGTTCAGTGCGAGCAAACGGAACACAGAGTAACAACTGATCGTTTGCACGCAGACTGTGAGAAGTTACACTTCTCCGTGAGATTAAGTTACAGATGTAGTTGGGTAGTAATCCAAGCATGGCCTTGTAAATGAAAGTGTACCAATGTGCCAACCTCCTGGTGGACAAAGAAGGACATCCCACTCGAGAATACAATTCACAATGATGGGTCAGTGGTCTACAGTTAGTAATAAACCTCAGCGAGGCATGATAAACCACATCAATCTTACCAAGACACTGTGCTGAGGCATTCATATACAAAAGGTCTCCATAATCTAGAATAGACAGAAATGTTGCAGTAACTAATCGTTTTTTTGCCTCAAAAGAAAAACGCAGTTTATTGTCTGAGTTTGAGTTTCTTCACAAGATTATCTATATGGGGCTTGAAGGAGAGGGAGTCATCGAGCCAGACACCAAGGTATTTGTATGTGTGGACCACCTCTATGATATTTCCCTCCAGAGTTGTCACTGGGTGCATACTTAGAGGTCTTTTTTTAGAGTTTGAAAACAACATTAGTTTAGTTTTGTCAGCATTGAGGACCAATTTTAACTGCAGAAGTGTTTGTTGGACCTCATTAAAAGCTTTCTGTAAGAAATCAACAGCTTTAGTGGGGGATGTTCCAAAACAGTAAATGATTGTCATCAGCGTAAAAGTGCATATTAGCATCTGACACATTTTGTCCTATGTCATTAATATACATAATGAACAAGAGGGGTCCCAAAACCGAACCCTGTGGTACTCCCTTGTGGACACTCGAAAATTCAGAGGACAACCCATCACATTTAACACATTGAGTTCTGTCCTTCAAGTAGTCTGTGAACCATGAGATCGCATGTTCAGACAATCCCAAACAAGGAAGCTTTTGTTTTAAAACAGCATGGTCTACAGTGTCAAAGGCTTTTGACAGATCAATAAAAAGCGAGGCACAGTACTGCTTTTTATCAAGAGCAACAAGAATGTCATTGATCACCTTTGTGGCTGCAGTGACGGTGCTGTGCTTTTTTCTGAAACCTGATTGCAGACTTGAGAGAAGGTCATTTGAATATAAAAAGTCTTTCAATTGTTCACTTACTAGGGTCTCTAGAATTTTTGCCAGGACACACAGATTAGATATTGGTCTGTAATTTGTTAAAAATGCTGGGTCACCACCTTTTAGTAAAGGAGTCACAAAAGCAGACTTCCAAACTGATGGTATTTGTTTGTTTTTGATAGAAAGGTTAAAAAGAACTGTAAGAGGTTCTGCAATGAAATCAGCAGCCATTTTCAAAAAATAGGGTTCAATCATGTCTGGGCCAGAGGGTTTTCTGGGATCCAGAGTTCTAATAATTTTATGCACTTGCTCTACAGTAAACGTAACGAAGTGAAAAGAAGCACCAGGGATCATTTGGGAGTCTGTGCAGGGGAACACAGAGGGTGTTCCAGTAGAAGTAGACACTGAACCAGATGAGATAAAATGCTTGTTAAAACAGTTTGAAACTTCAGTTTTATCATGCACTGGGACAGAGTCGTTTAGGACAAATTTTGGAAGAGCATGAGAAGTTAAGTTGACAGATAAAGACTTAATCACTTTCCAAAATTTCTGTGGATTATTTAGGTTTTCAGTTGTGATAGATAAGTAATAGTCTGTAGCTCCAAAACGAATATATTTCCTGGAAAATCCGAACGTTTCCTTTTCTAAAAGCCACAGTCTCTGTCAGTTGACTAATGTGTAATAAGGAAGTGGTTCTGTTTGTGTGGCACCAAGCAGGAAGTATTGAGCAGAAAGATTGAAATTTCTTTCCGACTTTTCCTCATCCACCTTTTCTCATGAGTGGCTGACAGATGATCTCAGAGGAAGCAGGTGTTCGGCATGCGCTCAGTGAAGGGAACTCTAAAGTGGCCGAAACAATGTGAGGGTCTTATGTGACGTCCCCAGTGTGGAGTCACATAATACCTAAAGATCTTTTCAGTTTCATGTTGCATTCACTCTGTTTAACTTTTCATGTTTAAACCAGCATTTTTGGTAATTTTACAGCTTAAAGTGTTTGAAATCTGAATCAGAAGCTTTTCTGGTGCGTTTTAGTCGAACAGCATGGCACTTCAGTTGGAAATGAGACCTTTAACAAACATGCTAGCAGTCGATACAGTGAGATGATCTTTTGTCAACAAGGATCCCATGAATGGTTCATTAGCTCTGTGTACACACAGCCCAGAATATGTTATGACCAGCTACAAGCTCCTCATGGCCGTCTCAACCATTACTGAGTACGTCTACAGCGCTGCCAGTACCAACGCTGCATCAGAAATGCAAACATGCTCTATTTCCCTTCAGCGACAAGGTCGCAGGTTTGAATCCCAGCCATTGGAGTTAGCATTTTCTCCTCATGCATGCATTGGTTTTCCCCATGAGCTCAGAGTTTCTCCCTCAGACCAAAAACATGTATGTTTAGGGTAATTTGTGACTCTAAAAATGTTTTTAAACATATGAAACCCAGGTTAGGCTCTTCTTGCTTTCACCGGTGACCTCACAGGCCTGTTATAGCCTTTATCATCACTGCTTTTATGAATTAAAATCATCAGCTGATGAAGCCTAGTGTGCTGACGTTTTGCCAAACTGGATATAATAACAAAGTGTTTCTGATCTCTCTGGCACTGAAAAGTCTAAAATGAGTTGATCTTTTTAGCAGAAACTGTCTTTCCTGAACATAACAGATCATGTTATTAAAATTGGAAGAATCAATAAAGAAGGGGGTTTCTGCTAAATACTGGGAGGTGGTAGTTTTTCTATTAATGTCTAATGTAGCATTAGAATATACTCTGAGCCCTTATGTTTGTTGTGTTTGTTACTCCGGTCTGTTCAGAGAGAGTTTAGCTCAAACCGTAAGGTTTCAGAGGCCCAGCAACTCCTGAGTAAAGAGATTTGGAGAAGCTCTGTTTCCGACTGCTGACTGATCAGAATCTATCTCTTTCTCTCTGCTCTGCCTCTGTGCGTACGTGCTTCTCTCTCCTTTCACTCGCCCTCCCCCAGTGACACCACCATCAGCTGCAGGATTGACTGACGCCTGAACTGCGACTTTGTGTTTTGCAGATGGCTGTGGGCCGAAGCTGAGGACGCCACTGGGAGTTCTCCACGTGCAAACATGAATGGTAAGACCACTGCAGTGTTTGTGTGTGTGTGTGTGTGTGTGTGTGTGTGTGTGTGTGTGTGTGTGTGTGTGTGTGTGTGTGTGTGTGTGAGAAAGAGAGTGGCAGAGATAAAGAGGTTTTGTTTCTTTGCTGAAGTCAGAATACAAGCTTTCTTTACGCCCATTTAAAGGATGCAGGAGCTCTATATTTTTTAATCCTGACTTTATGAAGTTTGATGTGTTTTTCCATGTAACAGTGGAGCATTTGAGCCTGTTCTGCCTTCTTGCAAAATCAAGTTTCCTTATCACTTTTCCAGTATTCCGGTTCATTCCCTTATCCTGACAGACTTTCCGCAAACTTCCACCTTATCTTCTGTGTGTCCCTGTGGACATTTGACCTTTTCGAAAGTCTTATTTTGAAATGATTGAAGTTATAGATCGGTTAGTCTGATCATATTTTGATGATTTTTTTGTGTGTTTTAATTTACTCCAGACCTAAAACACATTGAAGACTGAGCCAAAAATTTTTCCATGGTAATAAACTATCTAACCATTGTTTTTTTTTTATTGACAACTCTCAGGTCCAAGTATATGGGCCATCTCTCCAGAGGAGAGGGCAAAGCATGATCAGAAGTTTGACACCCTGTCGCCTTCAATGGGCAACATCTCAGGTACACACACACACACACACACACACACACACACACACACACACACACACACACACGTATGTCCTGCGAGTTTGTTTCAGAATGCCAATTTCACACCTACACTAAAGAGGGAAACTCTTAAAGTTCTCATAATTAAAGCTTCCTTCTTCCTTCATCTTGTTACAGGAGAACAGGCAAGGAAGTTTTTCCTCCAGTCTGGCCTACCTGCCTCTGTGTTGGCTGAGATATGGTACAACTCGCACATTTACTCATGAACTAGCACATTTGTAACTGATGGGAGTTCTGGATGATTCCACAGCGATCTTGAAGCTCAGATTCTCCATTCTTTTCCTCAGGGCTCTGGCTGACATGAACAAGGATGGGAAGATGGACAGGTTGGAGTTTTCTATCGCTATGAAGCTCATAAAGCTTAAACTCCAGGGGACACCACTTCCCTCAGCGCTGCCAATCATTATGAAACAGCCTCCAGTGCCTGCTCCCACCTCAGCCATGGTCGGCTCTGTCTATGGTACAGTTTCACTGCTGTCATTGATCTGGGCACTTTATATAGATGTGATCTTTCTGTAATGTTTTAATTTAAACTGATGTGTTTCTGTTGTAGGCATCGGCTCTGTTCCCATGATGCCTGGATCAAACCTCGCCATGCTGACTCCCATGTCTGTAGCATCTTCCGGTCTCTCACCTTTGACACCGATGACAGGCCTCGCCCCAATGGGTGCTACAGCAGGGCTTACCCCACTCATAGCCTCAGCCCCCGCCATGCCCCTCGCACTGTCAAATGGCACCATGGGACTTCTCCATCCAATGACTACTGGTATGTTATTCTCATTTTCACCTTACTTTCTGTTTTTATTGTTGATCTGAGAGGAAACAAAAACACTGGAGCTGCACATCATTCTTTCAGTAATTTAACACCTCTGGGATTTTGGAGGAACTTAAAGGTTTCGTCACAGTTGTTTCCTCATGTGCAGCAATAATTTGAAATTTTAGTTCAATAAAATGTAAAAAAACCTGTTTGCAGAATAAGAACAATGTAGGGAGGGTGTGCACTTCAGCCACATTCAGACAACACCTGACTCGATCGCTACAGGCTTTTTATGTGCTTTAAAATAAATTAGCATTCGTTTTTCTTTCTGCAGCATGCACTTTGCATTTTCTCTGTTATGTCATTTGAACCAAGCAGAAACAAACAATTTTTTGTATTTTTTTTATTTCAAATTTCAAATTAAAAGCGGTTTTCACACGAAAACCTTAGATTCAGATTCATAAAACATTGAGATTGTCTGTTTGTGGCCTTCAGGTAGATGAGAAGCTCAGATTTCATAGTCGTTCCTGAAGTATAGAACTGTCTTCTGCGTGGCTTTCCTAGGTCTCCCTCTGTCTGCAACCTCCTACGCCTCTCCAGCTGGGCTCTCCTCATCCGCAGCTATAAACACTGCCTCACCACTACTGGAGCTCACGTCTCTCAGGTACACACACACACACACACACGTAATGTCCAGCAACCACCTTGCTTGTTTTGTTGGCCTCTTAATAATGTGCTAAATCCTGAAATGTTTGACTTTCAGCTCCTCTTCGTCTCCGTCTGTGATGGCGGCTGCTGTTCCCAGTGACTGGGCGGTTCCACAAGCATCAAGACTGAAATACAGGCAGCAGTTCAACATCCTTGACAAACAGATGACTGGATTCCTCACAGGTACGCTGCGCTCTCCTCTGTTTGCATTCATGCACGGTGTTAGACAAAACATAGAAAAGCTGCTCTCAGTGTGTGTCAAGCTTTAGTTACCTCAGAGGAAGAGGTGGCTGTGTGTAACAGGGTGTGTTCAAACACTGGAGAGATTTCTCACCACACACTCACCGTCATCTGTGAATTCATGTTCTTGTTCTAAGAGCCTGATCTGACCTGTTCTGTTGACCCAGGATTTAGGGAATTAACTTTAGCACGTTAACACATGCTTTCTCACTCAGTCCTGCATTCAGACTTGTAGATGATTTCCTGACTATGTGGAAAAGAACATTATATAAACTACATGATTTAATTTTTTTCCAATTTAAGTCACTTTTTAAAGACATGATGCTCAAAATGACTGGGGCCACCTACCACTCACTGAACCTCCATCAATCCTGCATCTGACACGCATCATCTGTTGTTGCAGGTCCGCAGGTGAGAAACGCCATGGCAACAACGATGCTGACACAGACACAGCTGGCATCCATCTGGTGAGAACTTTGATTGTAGTATGAATTAAAGGAAAGGAGCACAGAAGTTTTAATTCCTGTAGAAAATTTCACAGCGTTTAAAGGTGATCATTCCAGTAAAGTAAAAATAAAACTTTCTGCAGGACTTTATCTGACGTTGATAAGGATGGCAAGCTGAAAGCAGAGGAGTTCATTCTGGCGATGCATCTTGTGGATTTGGCAAAGAGCGGACAAACGCTGCCACTGACGCTGCCAGCTGAGTTGGTACCACCCTCAAACAGGTAGAAACTTTATTAAACACCCATTTTTTATTTATCACATCCCTTCATCACAGACTACAGTGATGCATTGGTGGGATATTACACTGTGTATTCATTCTTTATATGTCTGATTATGCAGGAGTTCAGTGAACGGCTCCAGCCCTTCCTTCTACGGAGCTATGATTGATGACTTTGACTTGGATCCTTCACAGAAAGCAAAATCCAACAGTCAGTAATCCCAATGCTGCGCCTTGTTTACCTGCTGCTCTATGCACAACTAGCTCCTTTAAACCACAGCTGTGTTGATGTTAAAGGTGTGGATCATTGAAAACCCCTTTTTTAAATTATTATTTCTGATTATAATTGGTCACTCTGAGTTTTTCCATGCAGGCTGAACATGAAAATAGTCTCCTACAACTATCGCCTGCATTAGCTTCTGATAGAAAATATATGGTGAAACTCTAGGATTAGAAAATCCTGACAGATCTACGTCACACTGTCACTTAACATTCATGGACTCACCCATCTTGACTCACGACGGGGAAGGCTGTTATTGGTTTAGCATCCAGGAAACAGCAGAAAACGTCTCGGCTAGTAGACGCTAACGGTTAGCATTAGCAACTTCACGAAACAGCAGAACTCCTTCAGGTTTGTGTTATTTGTGGAGATAAAACATCAACGTCACAAAGCAAACAGAGTCAGTGGTAGAGTCACATTGCTATGAGCCAATCCGAGATGTCCACATATCAGGAAATAAAACTCAGAATCCTGCCATCTGAAGCCAAATGACCACTGCAAATGTATTGATTAAACGAGTGTTCCACACCTTTAAACTTACTCTTTTTTGTCGCATTATTTGTCAGTTTTACTAACTCATGCAGGATGCTGGTTTGCATTCGTAAACATGTTTTTCCAAAGCTAATATAAGTATTCAACTATTTCATGGATCATCTGAGTGTGTGCTCCTTGTTTCTGCTTCCAGTATCGTTTGAGGATAAGTTCAAAGCCAACATGGAGCGAGGCAATGTCGAGCTGGAGAGGAGACGACTGACTCTTCTGGAGGCAGAGAGGAGGGAGCTGGAGAAGCGCGCTCAGAAAGAGAAAGAGGAGCAAGAGAGGAGGGAGAGGGAGGCTCGAGAGGCTGAGGAGAAGAGGAGGCTGGAGCAACAGAGAGAATTAGAGAGACAGAGGGAGCTGGAGAGACAGAGAGAGCTGGAGAGGCAGAGAGAATTAGAAAGACAGAGGGAGCTGGAGAGACAGAGGGAGCTGGAGAGACAGAGGGAGCTGGAGAGGCAGAGAGAATTAGAAAGACAGAGGGAGCTGGAGAGACAGAGGGAGCTGGAGAGACAGAGGGAGCTGGAGAGACAGAGGGAGCTGGAGAGACAGAGAGAATTAGAGAGACAACGAGAACTGGAGAGACAGAAAGAGTTGGAGAGACAGCGAGACTTGGAGAGAAGAGAGGTACTGCTCGTACATAAACTGTTTTCCCTGTTAGATGGTTCCTACTGATGGACATGTCTTCACCTCCAGGCTGAACGGCGTGAGCTCGAGCGTCAAAAGAAGGAGGAGTTTGAGAGGAGGAAGCGAGGAGAGCTGCAAATTAAGAAGAAGCAAGAGCAGGATGATATTATCAAACTAAAAGCAAAGAAGAGGAGTCTGGAAATGGAGTTGGAGGCAGTGGTGAGTTCTTAAAAGACCCTCGTCCCTCTTGTCCAGCTCCCAACAGAAAACATACTTTATATTTGACCAGATGCATGCAAACAAAGCTTCTCATCTTTCTCTCTCTCTCCTCAGGGTAACAAACAGCGCCAGATTTCAGATCGGCTGCGTGACATTCAGAACAAAAAGAAATTTCACAAGACTGAGTTGGATCTGAACAATCAAAGGAAAGAGACGTGCCAACAGGATATCGACTCCCTGCATAAGCAGATAGAGGTCTGTGTTTGAGTTGTTCTTCTGTCCATCTTTAATCACTTTTCTAAAGCTGCTTCATTTCTGAGAAGTTGTTTCTCGTTTATGCTTAAAATTAGGTAACATTTGTTTATTTCTTATAATGATGCATTTTTTTGTTTGCGTTTCCTGTTGGCAGGAGTTCCAGAGGAAGTTGTCACAGCTGACTCCAGAGAAGAAGAGACTTGCAGAGAAACTCCAGAATGTGGCTCTGAATAACCTGCCAGGTAAGTCCTGAGGAACCACATCACAATCAGATGGATGGAAACAGACTGAAGATGACAAGTTCTGATCAGCAGATTGTTAATGTATTTGGTTGAATCTCAAAACCGAAGCACGTGGGTTTATGTGAAGATTGAATTTTAAAAAACAACAGAAGTCTTAGAGGTTTTTGCTCGTTAATGGCTCTCCAACATGGGAGTAACACATTTATCACCTGTTTGTAGTGTCAACCGTGTCCACCCTGAAGGTGAATGTCACAGAGAAGAAGGGAACGTGTGTGATAATGCAAGACCAGCTGGAAACTCTGGAGAGGGAGACTGCTGCCAAACTGGCTGAGATGGATCGATACAATAGAGACATGCAGGTAGGAGCTTAAACGTGTTGATGGAAGTCCCCTGAAAAGCTGTTCCAAGGTCCACCCCACCCCCCAGCCATGCCTCCAGAAGGCTGAACTCAATAGATTCTGTCAAACAACCATAAAATCGCATTGATTCGTGCTTATAGACGGGTATATGCATTGGGGGCAGGGGAGGTTGGAGGGCCGTTTTAATGGATGGATCAGAATTCAATCATTGACTGGCAACTTTACTGAAAAACCCTTTTTCAGTTAACATTCATGGACTCACCCATCTTGGCTCACGGTGGGGAAGGTTGTTGTTGGTTTAGCGTCCAGGAAACAGCAGAGAACTTTGTAATTGTTGCCACTTTAGTGCACCTGTCGTTAAGTTCATGAACACCAATACAGCTGAAAGTGATTAACAATGCCCTCAGCTGCTTAATCAACCAGAAAATGATCAGACAGGTTTAATTGATTTCATGCCAGGCCCAATAGAAAAACTGTTCCTTTAATTTTTGTGAGCAGTGTATATATATATATATCTATGCCAAATCCTGCCATCTGAAGCTACTTTCTTCTCTAGCTGATTTGTCTGTCCTTAAAGGTTTTTCCAGGATTTAACTTTCAAGAAGTGATTAAAATTATTCCTTTTGTAGAAAAAAAAATGTAATTTATGGGTTATCAATATGTGAAGAGCATTTTAAGCAATATGTCAACAAATGCTCCAGAAAAGCATCTATTACCCCACTTAACTGTCTCCAGCTGTTGAGTTTTTTTAAAGAACTGTGCATTTATAAAATGTATCAGTTCTTCTAGTTATTATGGCTCACCAAACAACATCAAAGATCCACAGGACTCTATTATAATCTTCTGTTTTTCATCAGAAGTCGTGTTGGTTAATTTGTTTCTCAGTTCTGCTTTAGGTTTGGTTTGTCTTTTTACTTTAATATCTCTGCTTCCTGTTTGAGAAAATTAGGTTTTGACTTTATGCGAATGATGAAAATATCTGAGGCCTTTATAAATATATGAAG
Organism: Aphyosemion australe; assembly: GCA_006937985.1. Classification (NCBI taxonomy): domain Eukaryota; kingdom Metazoa; phylum Chordata; class Actinopteri; order Cyprinodontiformes; family Nothobranchiidae; genus Aphyosemion; species Aphyosemion australe. Next base: position 144,364 of record SSNS01000038.1, read on the forward strand.
CAGGTTCAGCGTCTCTAGTGTGTCCTTATGATGCTCAACCAACCTGAAGAGGATCAACTGTCAGCTTTTAGACTCTACATATGTACACACTCGACTGAAGCAGAACACTAATCCCAATTCTAATAATCTGTCACGTATGGCCTTTTTTCTTTCATTTTATAACAAATGTGTGAAATGTTTGTGTTGATCAGGAGCTGAAGGAGAACCAGAGGAACCAGCAGGCTGCCCTGGAGAAGCTGCGCAGCGTCAAAGAGGAAAAGCAGCGCGAGCTCGTACGCAGGAAGGAGCAGGAAGAGGAGAAAAGAAGGAAAGAAGCGGAGAGGAAACGACAAGAAGAGGAAAGGAGGCGAAAGGAGGAGGAGGAAGCTCAACGGTAAAACTTGGCTCCATTTTCAGATTTTCTCAAATTTAATTTCCAGATGAAACAAGCCTTTAAAAAGTTTTATTTTAAAGTTTGAACTAGCTACTGCTTTCCACTCGCAGGCGTATCAAAATGGAAATGGAACGCCAGCGACAGGAGAAGCTGAGGAGGGAAGAGGAAGAGCGTCAGAGGAGGCTCCAGGAGGAAAGGGAGGCCAAAAAGAGGGAGGAGGAGGAGAAAGCAAGACTGGCTCTCATCCAGTCTGCTAAGGAACAGGCAGAGCGCGAGCTCCGAGCAAAGGAGGAGGCTGAGCGAAAAAGAAGGGAGGAAGAGGAGAGAAGAAGAAGAGAAGAGGAGGAGCGTCAGCGGCAAGTGGAGAGACGCAGGCAGGAGGATGAGAGGAGGAAGCTGGAGGAGGAGAGGAGGAAACTCGAGGAAGAGCGAAAGAAACTGGAGGAGGAGAGGAGGCTAGAAGAGAAGAGAAGGAAGGAAGAGGAAGAGAGGCGCAGGAGAGAGGAAGACAGGCAGAGGTTAGAAGAAGGGAGGAGGGAGGAGGAACGCAGAAGAGAGAGGGATGAAGAGGAGAGGAGACGAAACAGGGCTGCTGAAGCCGCGTTCCGAGATGCCGAGGAAAGGAGAAAGCTAGAGGAGGAGGAGAGAAGAAAGAAGGAAGAGGATGACAGGAGGAGACGGGAGGAAGAAAGGAGACGACTTCAGCAGCAGCATGAGGAGGAGAGGAAAAAGGCAGATGAGGATAGGAGAAGGGAAGAAGAGGAAGAGAGGAGGAAAGTTGAGATGGAAAAAAAGAGGAAGGAGGAGGCGGCGCGTCAACAGCAGCCCAACGGAGGAAAGGTGGACATTCAGGAGAAGCTGACGGCTCTGCTGAGAGGGTTGGAGGAGAGGAAGGGTGAGGCGCAAACCTTTCTGTCCTTTAATCTGAATTCTCTTCAGGATTGAAATAAAAATTAAAAATCTCTTCAGGAGGAAAACCCAAAGCTACACAACACAGGAAGTCTGCTGCTCTCACGTCCTTCAAAGCTATCTACCCGTTCGGCGCTCGAAACAATGAGGAGCTCAGCATCAGCGCAGACGATATCATCGAGGTAAAAAAATGAGCTCATTCCCACATCTTCATTCTGCAGTCTTTGTTCTTTTAGTTCTTCCTCTGACTGAAGCGCTGCCACCTCCTCCTCAGGTTGACGAGACGATAGAGCGAGAGGAGGGCTGGCTGTACGGCAGCACGCAGGGGAGGATGGGCTGGTTCCCAGAGAGCTACGTGGAGCGGGTGGCTCCATCAGACGCTGCAAACACGGCTGCTGCTCCTGCAGCGGCTCCCGCTCCCTCTAAAGTCCCGATCCAGAAACAGCTGTCCAACGCTCTGGAAGCTGCCAAGGCAGCAGGAACAAAGTCTGCTTTCACACCAACTCACTCTCCAAACTCGGCTCCCCCTGAGTCACACGGACAGGTGGGAGTTTTTACAAAGCAGCTGCGATCCCTGCCTGAACAGTTTTAACGCTCAAGTTGTCTTTTCCAGCCGGTGGTGGGAAACCTGTCGGCTCAGGCCCTTTGTTCCTGGACGGCAAAGACGGACAACCATCTGAACTTCAACAAGGACGACGTGATCCGCGTGTTGGAGCAGCAGGAGAGCTGGTGGCTGGGAGAGCTGAACGGGGAACAGGGCTGGTTCCCTAAAACGTACGTCACCCTGCTGGGAGAAGGGGACGGCTCAGAGTAAGTAACCTCAGAACAGGTCTTAAAATCCAATTATTAATCCTACAGAATCAGCTTTCATCTAGCTTTAACCCGGTAGCCTGAGGCACGTGCATTCCAAAACAACAAATGTAACAGTGACATTTTTGGTTTTTATCACCAGTAAATAAGCGGAAAATATGCTGCAGCCACATGATGATGTGACTTGTCTGTAGCATCAGAGAGGCATTCAGACTATTGGAGGAATGTGTTTGATGTTGATGAAGGAAGTCGGTAACAAAACAATGTTGTTCTTTTATATTTTTATGAGAACAGAAGTCTACAGTTTGTTATTTAAAGGAACTAGAGGCAGGATCTTTAAAAAATCTGTAAAAAATTAAACATGTATGTTCATTTTTTCAAAGCTAATGGGTGATGAAGCGTTATAAACCTAAAAGAATGAGGCCACCCATGTATCGTTCCATTTTCTTGAACAGGCTGTTTGCTGCAAAATGCGCTGCAGCTCGGTCACGAATTTCCCGCGCTGCCCTACGGATGTGGCGTCAATTGACACTGCTTGCGCGTTCACGACAGCTTCAAAACAGAAAGAAAATGTGTTCGACACTGCAGATCGGTAGGTGGCGCTAATGCACCTTAAGTTGCTTGCCAACCGCCAAACTCCAAAAGAAGAACTGTGGGAATGGATTCTACTGCAACCAGTAAACGACCAAGTGTGGCACAAAGGAAGTTTATTCAGCGGCATCTCGTGAGTCAAAAACCAAATATGGTAAAAGACAGGCAGGGACCCGAATCTATATCGGATACGTGATTGACGAATGGAGGCTGCTTCAACTATATCTGGGACTCAAAAAGGATGCTGCCATGGCTCATTTCCTAGTGAGCAGGTAAGAAACATTATAGGTTGTGTTTAGAGATGATGACAATGATCTGACCTCACCGATGACTCAGAGAGCGCTAGCGTGCAGTAGCATTAGCTGTGATCATGCTACAGTAGTAGCATTAGCTGTGATCAGGGCTGCAGCGTGGATTGCTTCGCCGCAATATTGTCCGTGAGAGCGGCGGGGAGTTGCCTTTTCAGCGTGAGATATTGGAGGTGTGGCGTGAGAGCGTGTGAAGAGGGTCAGGTAATGGTATTTTTGTGTTTGTGTAACATAGCCGTCTGTGCACGCTCCCGTGCTGGGCTGCAGTTACTCGCAGAGCCGGGCGCGTCGCTCGTGAGCATCGTTTCTTTTTTCCTGCCTCTAGCTCCTTTAATCAGACATGTCAGGTCCCAGATCTTCTCCCAGTCGTGGGTTTGTTGTTTAAGATCTGATGCATTTATAAGTCTTTCTCGCTCCCACACAGTGCAGTGTGTAAAAATGTTCCATCCACATATAAAACATACATACGTGCTTTTATATGTATTGAAATGTGTTTTTTATTTGTTAGAAACGAACAAAGATTTAAACTGAAACTCCTTTTCCTTTATCAGCTTGATACAATCTCCTGCTGACGATCTTCTGTTCCTCTCTGTTTCGGTGCGTTGGAGGATTGTGCTGACATTTAAGAGGGAATTTTATTTCATCAGTTGTTTTTTCCTGAGGGGGAAAAATTGGGACATAGAGTTTTTTATTATTATTATTATTTAATTCACCTGAGGTGTGACCTCTGCAGAACTTGGGGACAAAATGATCCGACTTTGTGTGTCTTTAATCTCAGCCGGTGTTGTGGATGAATGTTGTTGTGAAACTGAAGCTGAAGCTCTTGATTTACCCGTCAGTCAAGTGTGCGATCCAGATTTCACCTGTTTGCTTAAAGTTCTGGCTCAGCGCCAAAGCAGCGCAGGTTGCAGGCGCCCTGAACGCAATTCCATGGTTTGGAATGCCTTCATATGGAACTACTTCTTTTGGAAATGTGGTGTGATTGTAGTCTCTCTGTGTTTTTAGCAAGAAGAGTTCACCTGATGCTGCAGAATCCGTTGACAGCCTTCAGCTTGAAGGTAAAGCGTCATTATTTCAACAGTTTGGTGCTCATGTGTTGCTTGTGAGCTTTAACGATTCCTTCTAGGAATGCTGGGCCTTTAATCTGACATGTTTTCCTTGTTGGGATGCAGGGATGTCACTCTGGTCTTGTATATATGACTTCTGATGGATTCCTCTTATAATCGTGTATTTGCTTGGTTTACAGAGTATGTAGCACTGTACACCTGTCTCTTNTCTATCTATCTATCTATCTATCTGAGGAGACTTTTCAGATCTGTGCAATAGAGCAGCAACATCAATGTAGGCTGAAACGAAAGACCTCCTCTACCCTCTGGGGCCCGTGTCACATATAATCA
>SSNS01000038.1:148802-166302 GCA_006937985.1 Aphyosemion australe
AGCTCATCATAAAGACTTTGTTGTCCTCTTATAATCGTGTATTTGTTTGGTTTACAGAATATGTAGCACTGTACACGTATGAGTCCCCGGCGCCCGGTGATCTGGGGTTTAAAGAAGGAGACGTGGTCTTGGTGAGCAAGAGAGACGGGGAGTGGTGGAGCGGCTCGACGGGGGATCGCTCCGGAGTCTTCCCACACAACTACGTCAAACCGAAAGAGGCAGACGTAAGGAGACTCCCCTAAACCGTTCTGTCAGTTTTAAGGATTTCTTAAGTTATTTATGTTTGTTTTTTTTAGACAACAAGCTTGTCTGGGAAGAAAAAGCAAGGTGAGATCTGAGATTCACACACATTTGTAATTTTGAAAAAGGTTGGCCTTTCTGCTTAAATTAAAGTTAAAACGCTGATGTGTGCAGAAATTGCCCAAGTGATGAAAGCCCACACCTCCTCTGGCCCCGATCAGCTCACCCTGGAATCTAACCAGCTGATCCTCATTTTAGCAAAGAACTCATCCGGCTGGTGGCTCGGAGAACTCCAGGTCAGTGGGAAAACTTTTAGTGTGTATTCGTTCTTCTGTTGTAGTTGGTTTGATTAAAACGCTGCAGCGTGTTTGTTTATCTCTGGCCGTAGGCTCGAGGTAAGAGGCGCCAGAAGGGCTGGTTTCCATCCTCTCACGTTAAAATCTTGGGTTCCAACAGCGGCAAATCCACCCCGGCGTCCCAACCAGGTAAATGTGAGTGTGTGAAGTCATTAATGACCGAAGTTGTGAGTAAGTAATAATATCCTGTTGTGTCTCAGTCTGTCAGGTGACCGCCATATACGACTACTCCGCCGCCAACCAGGACGAGCTGAGCTTCTCTAAAGGTCAGACGATCAACGTTTTGGACAAGAACAACCCCGACTGGTGGAAAGGAGAGGTCAACGGGGCCACCGGCCTCTTTCCCACTAATTATGTCACTACGGCGACGGATAATGACCCCAGCCAGCAGTGTGAGTACAAAAAAACCCTAAAACACCGGAGACAAACTAATCAGAAACCTTTGCTCAGCTGTAATCCTACCTGAGTTTAGCCTCACCTGTCTGTTCGGCTTTTCTTCCTATTCACTGTTTTCTTCACATCTTCCCTCCTTTTCCAAACTTTATTCCTCCTCCTCTCTCTCTCTTTCACCTCCCTGCTTGTCTTTTTCTTTCCCTTCCAGGTGGAAGAAAGACTCTTCCTCCTCCTCCTGCTCCTGTCCTCCTCACCTCAGAGACCCACCATCACACTCTGTCCCTTTGAGGGGACAGGGGGTTTGGACTTTCTGCTCTCTGATTCAGTGTGAAGGGGGGCGTAGCTTGTGAACTTGTGTTTGCATAAATTAAGTTTTAAATTAATCAGATCCTGAAACAGTTTTCTGACTCTCGTTGGAGCTGCTGCAGATTGATGGTGGGTTTCTCTGATGCTAGTCCACTTTTCTTTCCCTTCCGTCCTGTTTACAGGACACGTGTTGACCCTGTGACGTAGTTCATCTCCTCCCAGTGAGCTAGAAGTAAATTAAACATTTTACTTCTGTGTTTATTAAAGGATGCAGACAAGTCTGATATGGTCTTTCACACCAGTTTAACAGATTAAATTTAACGTACAGAGTCTCCTGAGTTGTTTATGATTTATGACGTCAAGCCCTGTGGTGAGCTTTTAGTTCTCTTTAAAATAGTCTTGTATGTTTTTGTAACTATTTTTGCTAATTTATCTAGTATAGTTTGTTTCTGAATAAGAAATACAAGCACAAGAACTGTTTAAAGAAGTTGTAGACCACTTTTATTGTTAAGTTGTCTTTACTCAGCTCCACAGTGTGAATATGCTGTCCTGAGTTTGTATTTTCCACATTAGATTTAGATGAGCAGATAAAATGGCAAAAACTGTTATTCCTGATTTTTTTCTCCCTAAATTTGGATATTTTTGAATTTGGCATCCATAGTCTCAAAGGACAGCTGCAAAACTGTTTGTTCAAATTTTTTGTGGTTTCTAAAACTATGAAGCTTTGCTTAATCTGCTCAGTTTTTCAGACTTAGATGTGTCCTCTGTGATGGGGTGGGGGTCGGGTGTCTCTGTTTTGGTGCAAACAGATTTAACAGCTGTTAGCAGATAACGGCACAAAGGGTAGAAAGAGACACAGTCGGGAGAGAAACGTCTGAGGAAACAGAACGATGACCTCACCGTGCAGATTTCTGTTTTTAAACCTCTGGGACGAGACAAACCCGGAGGTTAGAGAGCCAGAGGAAAGAAAAGAGTCTGAGCATGAGCAGCAGTCAGTTTGCATGGGAGAAGGGTCAGATTGTGAACCTGAACCAGGTAAGCGATAATACTGACTGCTTCCTTCCTTCTCCTGCTTCTGTCTTAAAGTTTCTGTTTTTCTGCACGTCCAGCTGGAGGCAGCGCAAACATATTGCTATGGTGTTCATCTGTAGATTTGTTGGGGTCATTTTCACTTCTTACCCCTTTAGGGTGTTCGGACCCAGCCAGCCTGGACTCTCTGAGCCCCCAGGAGAAGAAGAGACAAGATTACATCCACGAGCTGATCGAGTCTGAGGAGAGATATGTGGAAGACCTGCAGGTGGTGTTGGAGGTAATGGGTTTGGTTAGGGTTAATCCTGCAGAAGTCAGTCATTTAATGGGAGTAAGTGGGTGCAAATCTGTCCTTTTACTTCATTTTGATGATGGGTGTTTGCCTTTAGGCCTTCTACAAGCCTATGTCTGAGTCCGGCCGGCTGAAAAAGGAAGAGATGGACATGATCTTTGTCAACTGGAAGGATCTTCTGGCCTGCAACAGTAAAATTGTCAAGTAAAGACCACACGGCTGCAGAAATGATCCTGAGTCAACGTTTTACACGTTTATGTTTACACGTTTGTTTGTGAAAACATTGATGGTTTCTGCAGAGCTCTACATTCCCGTAAGAAGTCCGGTGGGGAAAATGCACCGGTGCAGAAGATCGGAGACATCATGGCTGCTGAGCTGTCCCACATGCAGCCCTACGTCCACTTCTGCTCCAACCAGTTGAATGGCGCCGCGCTGCTGCAGACCCGCACCGACAATGAGCCGGACTTCAAGGGCTTCCTCAAGGTAGGAAAGAGATGTTCGCTTATTAGTGTTTCTGCCTCAATTTGTATTGTTTTAACCTTCAGAAACGTACACATGACACTTACCGCATATGTAAAAATGAACTTTTATCATCTTTAAATCAGAAAATCGCCACAGACTACCGGTGTAAAGGCATGCCGCTGTCCAGCTTCCTGCTGAAACCCATGCAGAGGATCACTCGCTACCCACTGCACATCAAAAACGTGCGTCAGTCTTTTCATCACTTTCTTCTGGCATTTGAAGATAAAATTTAATCAGTGTGACATTTTGTTTGTTTGTGTGCAGATCCTGGAGTGCACACCAGAGGGCCACCCTGACCGAGAGCCACTGAAAGAAGCTCTGGAGAGAGCCGAGGAGCTCTGTCAGCTGGTGAGCATTTCACTCACTTGTGGGATTACTGTTTTTTATTTGTTCTGGCTGAAAGCAGAACCAGTTCCTTTGATTTGCCTGACGAGAACTTTTTTGCTCAGGTGAACGAGGAGGTCAGGGTAAAGGAGAACATCGAGAGACTGGAGTGGATTCAGAACCACGTACAGTGTGATAGCCCTATAGAGGTACCAGGCTTACTGTTAACTCACACCCCAAGTCTTTATCAGTTTCTAAAATTTGATTGTAATCTTCTCTTTTCGCAGCATTTGAAATTTAACTCTCTCACCAACTGTCTGGGTCCGAGGAAGCTGCTGCACAGCGGGAAGGTGAGTCACGCCACGACACACTCAGGGTCAGGGAGCAGCGTCTGGACGGACAGCAATATATAAATGACTCGAGATGCAGGGAGGTGAAGGTTAAAATGTTTTTGGTCGGATTCAGAATGTTGTGGTTACTTGTTACGATCCTCAGACTGCAGAGAGAAACCATCAGAGTCCAGAACCATGTTCAAATCAATTTAATATTGTTTTATCGTCTCATTTTGTTTTACTTCAGAGCTTCCTTGTGTATTTTTAATCATCACAGATATGAATAATTACCTTGTTTGTGTTTTTTCCCCAGATGCACAAAGCAAAGAGCAACAAGGAGCTCTGGGCTTTCCTCTTCAACGACTTCCTGCTCTTAACCCACTCTGTGAAACAGTTCACCTCATCTGGACCCGATAAATTGTTCAGCAAGAGGAACAATGCGCAGCTCAAGTTGTACAAACCGGTAACGCACAAAAACAAAAGACTTGGGCTAGATTTGTTTGTGTGTTCTCGTGCATGACTGCCATCATTTGTTTCCTGCAGCCCGTTCTGCTCAACGAGGTTTTGGTGAAGCTTCCGGAACCCCCCAGTGACGAGCCCATCTTCCACATCTCACACATCAACAGAGTTTACTCCATCAGGACTGATAACGTCAACGAAAGGTAGCTCTGCTCCGCACACACACACACACACACACAGAAGATTTGATTGATTTTCACCAACGCTGTGTGTGTTTGTGTTAGAACGGCGTGGGTTCAGAAGATAAAGGTGGCATCTGAGGAGTTCATTGAGACTGAGAAGAAAAAAAGAGAGAAGGTTTATCAAGGTTTGTCCTTCAGCCTCCTTCTGCGGCGCGTTGTGTCGATCGTGGTTGTTAAATCGAGTTGCGTGCGTTTGCAGGGCGCTCGGTGAAAGCCAGCGGAATCGGCAGACTCCTCGTCACCATTTTAGAAGCCGTTGAACTGAAGGCAGTAAAATCCAACGGTGAGTTTAAATCACATCTCTTCTCATCACCTCCTCCCTCCTCCCTCTCACCTCCTGGGTTTTTTTGCCTCCTGCAGGTAAAAGCGACTCTTACTGTGAAGTGACCATGGGATCTCAGCTCTTCACATCACGAACGCTCAACGACACTCTGAACCCCAAGTGGAACTTCAACTGTCAGTTCCACATCAAAGACCTGTACCAGGATGTCCTCAGCATCACCATCTTTGACAAAGACCAGTTTTCTCCTGACGGTTAGCTACAAACCATCACTCGGCTACATTTCCTCTTTTTTTATTCTAAAAATATTCTATCTTTATTTTGCCTACTAACCCACGATTTTGTCTGCGTGTCTCATATCAGTGTGTCTTGGGAGGACAGAGGTTCCCGTGGCAACCATAAAGAAGGAGTTTGAGAACAAGGGTCCGATGACGCGTCGTCTCCTGCTGCACGAAGTCCCAACAGGGGAGGTGTGGGTCCGACTCGACCTGCAGCTCTTCACCAACCAATAAAAAACTAAAACAACAAACTTTTCATAAACACGATGAACCAAACAGAACCAGCTGTTGTTTTAAACGGATCCCAATGGTTCCCCTCACTCGCCCAGCTGCCTTAACACTACGATCCTCACCAGCACTCCAATCGGGATCAGGACCGGTGTGACATCATCTGTATCCAGCAATAGGAATCTGTGTTTGTTTTATTTTTATTTTTTTAAAGAATGGAGGAAAAGGAAGCTGGCCAGAGAAGAACAAACATTTTTCACTACAGAAAACAATTTTAATTCTATCAAAACAACAAAATATCTTCTGTAGCATCTCAGCCGTTTCTCAGCTCCAACACTCAAGAATTCCCAGTTTGCCAAATCCTCTCAACCACGGCCATCTAACGAGTTAACGATTAACTTTCTGGTGTCTTACTCTCTCTCTTCTTGAGGAGATGCTGCTGTGTGCTGACCTGCTTCCTTCAGCCCTCTCTGATCACACCCCGCTTGGCTCAGTGTCGTTCTCTCACAGCGACTTTACAGGCGGCACAAACTGTGGATGACAGATGATGGACGGTGACACAAAACGCTTCTGACAACATGGAGAAGTTGTTTTGGGTCGCGGGTTCCGTCAGGAGTCTGTTTACTAACGTAGAGAGAAGATCTCAGGATATGTTGGTTTGGGGTCGAGTCTGTGTCACTGTAACAATACTTAACTTTAAGTTTTGTGTGTGTGTGTGTGTACATGTATGAAGTATGTCAATACTGAAAATTGTTAATACATTACAGCTTTTTTGATGTTTCTGGCCTTAATTCAAGTCCTCTGAAGTGTCTCCAGTTCCTGAAATCGTTTGATTTTGTCTGGATGAAGTTGGACTTGTTAAACTTATTTCAAGCTGATTTAATTAAACGAGCTTCTTGTCTTTTTATGAGGAGCGGCAGACTTAAGGGTGTAACTTTTAGAGGTATCACAGATTGACCTCTCAATAATGAGTCGTGTTTTCCAGCAAATCTTACTTAGCGCTGAAACTTTTTAGTGTCATTTCCAATTCCCTGCTATGATTAAGTCAAACTTTGATTTTTTTTTTTCTAGACAGTAGTAGATTTTTTCTTTGTATCCTGCTGCCTTCAGGTTCTTCTTTAAGTTTCTGCGTTTGGATACAAACAGAGAAATGCTGTATTTATTTCTTAATTTATGCGTGTGACTATCCAGAGCTTTGGAGCTCCATTGTTGGCGTCTTGACATGAATTAATACAACATGTCGGGCCTTTATTCTCATATTAAATCAGTTTTTGATCTCGTCCAATCAGTGAGAGTATATTTTTAGGCCTTGTACTAACAGATGGGCTTTTCTTACCTTGCTTAAAGAGACACGTCTATATTCGGGTGTTAAAGATTGTCTTTAGATCTTATTTTTATTTTCCTCAGTTGTCTCTAACACACTGTCAGTCAGCAGTTTGTGCTCTGAATCAACTTTTCAGACGTCAAATAAAAAAATTAAAAAGTGAGTGAAGTGTCAGATTACTGGTTGATTTTAAAATCATGCACATGATTTGCAGCAACGCCGAACATTTAAAAAGACCGTTTTAGCCTTACGGTGTAGCATAGAACAAATGCTGGTGCTGATTTTGTTAAATATATTTTAAAGGGTGCAAATTCACTGAAATCAAATTTGAACTTTAAACATCAAAAAAGATTTAATTCTGTTCACATTTAATAAAATGTGAAGCATTCAATTATAAAATCCAAAATTAAGCAAAACACGTTATTTTATTGTTTATCACAACTTGCACATTGGTTCACATCGACAGTTCGTTAAGACCTTCTTTACTCTCCACTGGTCCCATCTGAGGCCAACGGAGCAGCCGTTGTTACGTAACGCTGCTGATCCTGACAGCTGCACATCTGAGTCGACAAAAGCTGGCCAGGTTCTGACGTGGCAATAATGGATTCGATGGGTTAGGATGTGCTGATGTAACATTTACAAGAATGTTAAACCTGCTCAGTGGTTAGATTTTACTTTAAGGGGAGCATTACTGAAACTTACACCACCTGTTCTGCTTGTTAACAGCTTATCAGCCAATCAGGGACCTGGTGCCAGACAGGCTGCTCTGAGCACTGATCTACTAGGATTTTCACCAACAATCACCCAAAATCATCTCTAGGGTCTACAGAGATTGGTTGGACTGGTTCTAGTGAACCTCAACTGGTGGCCTGCGGGCCACATCCGGTCCACCAAACCTTTCCACCCAGCCCTTTGGACCCTAACGTCTTCCAGTTGGGGGACTTTGAAGTTTAGCAGCAAAATTCATGTCCCAAATATCAATAATTGTTTACGTTCTCCGAACACAAAACTATAATAAAACAGTTTAGATGGAAAACAAAGCCATTTTAAATATTAAAGGTGTCCAAGAATGCAATTAATCAACAATCTAAAACAGCTTTGAGCCTCTAAAAAGCATAAGAAAAATATTTTTGGCTTTCATCTGTCCCAGGAGCCCTGATACAGGCCATTCTAAACCCCCTTACTCAGGCCTTCAGTGAAAAGAGCTGTTTGCCCCTCCCACTCGGCCAGGACATGCTGATTGGTTGGTTTCCCCAGAAGGCCTCAGACACATGCAGGTTTGAGGAGGCGTGGCTCCCCTTATGACGTGTTAAGGTTTTCTCAGAACAGGAGGTTTTCTCTCGCCTTTTTCAACTTTCTAATTTACATAAAAAGTAGGTCAAACACGGCTTTGACTTTTTGGCATGCTGCTGTTGACCACCCAAGCTGTCTTATTCAACAACAGCAAGGAAAATGTTGGTTTACATTCTAGGCAAGGCCGGATTATCCAATGGGCATTATGGGCACTGGCCCAGGGGCCCACGCCCACTAGGGGCCCATCTGAGCAGCCCAAGGAATGGGAATAAGAGAGGTCTAACAGAAAAACACCAGGGAGACATTTATTATACTGTAACTGACTCAGCTACCGGGCACAACACACACACCGCTAAGATAATAAATTAAAGGACTTTATTTATGGAGTTTGCTCCACCCTTTTTTCCCAAGTCTGTGCGCCTCTTGCGCTCGCTCCAGCGTCTCCGTACGGAGAGCACCGATTGTTCATGCACTCCAGATGCTTCTCGCTGACCTGCGCACAGCCCCAGTAACATTCTTAAAGTCACAAAGGAAAATCATTAACACCCCTGACGCGCTCTGCCTCAGCAGAGCTCACAATATTTTACTCGGTACAAATGTCAGAAACGCGCTTTACAACGCATTTTAACCAGGAATCAATTAGTGGGTTTTCTCCGGGGTTCTGATTACGGGGGAGCCTGAAAAAAGGTCCAGTTTCAATATAACATTATTTATATGGACTCTAGCGCACCAGGACTTCTTTAGAGCAGAGAGGACAGAGACCGCTGATTGTCGCGTTCCACGCTGCTTTCTGCGCGCACCGCGAGCACAAAGTCACGCCACCAAAAGAAAACAACACGAGATCGTTCATGTCCGCTCATAAATATACTGGTACTTTCTCTTTTATTAATGCTTGACGCGCTCTGCCTCAGCAGAGTTCATCTGTGCCCCGGTGACATCGCCTCACAGCTGCGGGCGCGCAGTGCGCATTTCGCTCTTTTTGCAGAGCAGATCCCTGAACTGCTGTGCTGCGATTATTTTACCTCTCTGCCTTGGCTGCTGCACTCACTTTCAGCTGCTTAGTTCATATCATTCATGAAGTGGAAAAACTCAAAAAGCCTGGAAGCGGATTTTCTGGAGGATTTAGAGGAGATGCAGAAAGATCAGAGAAAGACAGGATAGGAGAACAGTCAAATTAAAACCAAGAAACCAAAACAAAGTGCTTGAAAATGAAAAGGCATAAAGCAACAATTTATAAGCATGTATTATTTACATATTTGAAACAATTCAGATGACCTTCAAAGCTCAGTCCCACCCAGGCCCTCCAAAACGATGAGTTTGTGCACTCCCAAAATTCCAAATTGTGAACTTTTGTGGTTTATCTCTTTTGAAATAAATATGACTTTTATAGCATTACCCCAAACCTCCACACCATAAGTAATATAAGGTAACATTAAAGATGAATACAGCAGGAACGGAGCCTTATTAAGCACGTAAAACATGTTTTACCAAATGCTGCAATCGTCTTTTCCAGTTTTTATCTAACTTTATTTTGGATTTCCAGCAGATTTTACGGTCCTGTATCAGTCCAAGAAACTTGATTTCTACAATAAACATAGTAATATCAAATTATTATATTATTATTATTATTATTATTAGTAGTAGTAGTAGTAGTAGTAGTAGTAGTAGTAGTAGTAGTATTCATATTATTGCAAATGTATTTATTTATTATGTAGAAGGAAAGCGTTCTCACATGACATTTACTTCCCATTTAGTATCTGATGCTTTAAAGATATTGGCCAGACTCAGCATGAAAATTGTAAAATATCAGTGTAACTACACTTTAGCATCTATAAAAAAAAAACCGGGTTCAGTTTCTCATTTTGTTAAGCAGTTTTGTCATAAATCATTATAGAAAATCAAAATTCTCTCCTCTAAACACTGAAAAGCGCTGGTTCTGCACACGTCACTCAAATACGTGTTAGGAGGCACAGCTACTGCTGCTTACTAGGAGATTAGCTGTATTTTGCTCAACTTTGTGCTCTCAATGCTTACGGATAATCACGTTTACAGCTGCAGCAAAAAGTCTGAGCCGTATGTCAGAGTCCTATGTAGCAACATTAAAGTCATTTACTGTTTGTGAGGAGAATTGCAGCGAGCTGTAAGCACAACACTAGCTTCTGTCAGATCTGCAGTCACCATTACAACACAGCTAATGCACAGACTGCAGGGGCTGGTCAGGGCTGCTCACTCAGAGGTTTGATCTAAAAATATAATCAACATATTCCAACTATAAATCCATCTAGAACCGCTAACGCTCCTTCTGGACTCCGAGTCCCATTAGCATGATGGCAGCCACATGGCTAAATGTGTTAGCTCTGGTAAGGAAAAAATAAGTCATTTGGGAACGCTACGACACACACAGAGGTTGAATCTAAAAAGACAGATCCTTCTGAGACCGGCAGAACCTTCGTGCCATCCTGGATTACAGCCAAAACAACAACGAGGGGTGGGAGGTGGGGGGATGTTGGGGAGTAAAGAGAAGGGGGGCCTTTGGGCACTTTGTGCCCAGGGGCCCTTGCAATCATAATCCGGCCCTGATTCTAGGTCCCCTTTAATAAATTAAGATACAATAATAGTTTACTTTTATTTTAGAAGAGCATCTCGCCCTCACGGTGTCTGCTGAAAAAAACTCCGGCCCTTGAACAAACTTAGTTGAGAACCCCTGGTCTAGATGATTGCAAGGCAACAGAAGCTCTGATCAGCACTGGTTCCTACCAAGGTCTGCAGAAGCACAACAGCTTCTCCAGATGGACTTCTGGGCCCTCATTTATCAACGATACAAACAGATCAGTACGTTTTTCGTACGTAGGAACAGTTTTATGCATTGTGTGGTATTTACCATTTTTGTTGCTAAAACAGCTCTGACCATGCGTACAAAGAGCATCTAGTGGTAGAATGGAGGAACCACAATACTGAAGGTCTCAGTCATCCATGTTTGTTCCTCATTCACAAATTATTTTTACCCAGTAAATAATTATGTTTGTGAAAAAATCAGCTTTATCACATAACAGGTGTTGGAACCTTTAAATCACACCTGTGACCGGCGGTAATTTGACAAAAATGGCTGATCTTGAATTATTGGGGGATTTGGCAGAGCGAGCACTCTGGAGGGAACGCGTCTTCTATGAGCGCACTGATCTGATTGGTGAGAATCCAGATTGGCTCCTGAGCAGACACCGCTTCCTGAAGGAAATCCTTCTGAAGCTATGGTGTGATTTGGGACCCTTTGTGAAGTGAAACACAAACCGCACCAATCCGATTCCAGTCCATATTCAATTATTGACAACTTTAGGATTTCTTGCCACCAGGAACTTCCAATGTGAGATAGCTGACAGATGGGGCATCTCACAGCCATCACTGAGCCACATCATTACGAATGCTGTGGTGTTTTAAGGGTGAAGAATCAGGCAGTTTGTTTGCTTTCTTGATTTATTCTCAGCTGCAACAAAAACAACAGCTCAGTGTCACGGACAACCTAGGAGATCCCCCACGAGAAACCCCCAGAACCTCCTCCCACTTTTATGTCAAACCATTTTTTCTTCATGTCTGACAGGGACTCTTCCATCCTGACCATGTTTACACCTCACTTTCCCCCAGGCTGCATTCTTACTGGTTACCCCTGAGCTGAGAGAAATTAAGCTTCTGCAACCAGTGCCTCAATCTCACTGTCACTGAAGTTTTTTTTTAGAAGGATTCCCTCATGTGCTGATGATGTGGTGTGACCAAATATGGTTATATGAGGGTGTTTCTGTAAGTAAATGACAGTGAATGGACATGCGCACTTGGGTTTACGCACCAGTGACGGTAGAAATGAGCCTGAGATCCGTGGACTCATTGGTCTCCTTTAAAAAGCAGCTGAAAACACATCTGTTCAAGCAGGTTTCAGCAGCTGCTGCTTATTCTTATTCTTCTGTACCACTAATGCTGATGTGATAACTTTATATAAAGTCTTTACAGCAAGAATTTGACAACCAAACACAGCCTAACAAATGTGTTTCCAATTTTAAAATGAGTTAAAAACAAAATATAATCAAAGTTTTGATGGTTTTTGGTGAGGTTAATGTAAAGAGAGCTTTTCTATGAGGTAGAATATGAATTAAAAGCTCATTAAAGCAGAAGAAAAAAGCAGTTTAGATACAGGAGGAGAAACCAGTGATGATAACGAACACATATGGAGACACAGAAAGAGACTTGAGCAAAGAGGACGAGTCTGAGAGGCCCTCAGATCCACTTGACTCAGTCATGGAGATGATTTGATTATCACCACATGAACAACTGTCTTATGTAACACTCACACACTCTTGTTTGTTCCACTATTCCCATGAGGACACTTACCAACATAACGCTGTGCACAGCCCCTAACGCCGACCCTTCCCCAGAACTACTTAACCCAGTCCCTAAAACCAAGTCCTGACCCCCAGAAAGCAGTTTGGAGCAGACAGGAGCGCCCCACGGGAGCCGGCGTGCCATCAGCGATATGAAAACACAACACACGTACACGATAACTCGAAAAAATAATGAGGTCCGTGTTCTGCACTGAAGTAAAGGTGGCCCGCAGCAACAGGGAGACGAGAGAATAAAAGAGACAGTTCACGTCCAAGAAAATCCTGCATCCTGCTCTGGCACCAACACACAGAGAAATAAAAAATACATCACATCTTTATTCTGAACAGTAAAAGATTTAATACTTATCACTGAAATATTTAGGTTGTTTGTTTTAATGCACAAAAAACTATATACATATATATATATATATATATATATATATATATATATATATATATATATATATATATATATATATATATATTCAGACGTTACTCAGGGGGTTGTAAACATGAAACATTAGGATTTTTTAAATTGTCTAATATCCAGCAACCACATTTTTATTTAATCTATGAAAATGCACTTTTAATTAATCTTTATATTCAAACAACCTGATATGACCATATTTGGACAATTGAGGGAGGAGCTTCAGACATTAGTTGAGAAAAATAGTTTTGGTAACATTTTACAATAAGGGTGCCTTAATTAACGTTACTTCGTGCATTATAAAGCAAAACAAAGGGTGCCTTTATTAACATTACTAAGTGCATTATAAAGCATTAATAAACATAAGGTTCCTTTAATAATGTTACTTAGTGCATTATAAATCATTAATAAACACAAGGTCCCTTTATTACCATTACTTAGTGCATTATTAAGCATTAATAAATAAAGGGTTTCTTTATTAATGTTACTTCCTGCATTATAAAGCATTAATAAACAAAGAGTTCCTTTATTAACGTTACCGTTATTGTTAACTATTAAGTGTCATTAAGGTTAGGCAAAGGGTCAGGGCGGGATCTGTTTAGTAATGCATTATATAATATGGTTAAACAGTTGTTAATACTTACTATAAACTAGTTTAATAATGCTTAATAATGCACTAAGTAACATTAATAAAGGGATTGTTATTGTGCCATAGTTTCTTTTCTATAGCCCTTTATTATACTATATTATACTTTATTTTATATAGTACTGTGTATGTATTATAGTTTTTTTATTATGTAAAGATGAAAACATAGGTTTTTAAAACAAATAAAAGTTCTATATAGTTATATAATAACTTAGACAAGGCTTACTAATATTATATTAAAAATATATTGGATTATATATCTGCCAACACTTTATTTTTTTTTAGACTATTTCCAGCCATGCAGAACGTCATGATGTGTAAAAGGTTTTTCCACTAGTGCTGGACGTGGGGTTATTTCACTGATGTTTCAACGTGACATCATCCATGTTAAAGGTGATTAACTGATGGACTGAGAGGAGACTGACTCCGAATTAAAGATTCAAAACGCAAACCAGCGTTCCCACTATGAAACTCACTTCCTGTCCCTTGACATTTCAGAGATGAGTGACAACAATTCCTCATGCTGCACCGAGTTAAGCATCTCAATATTTTATTACCCTGGGCAGGAAGATCAAAAATAGATGCTTTAGGAAGCAGAACAGCCTACGCTGACCGTACATGTTCTCCGTTCAACTTTTAACATCACAAGTAAAGATGGTGATGTTAGAAATGCTGTCCTCGATAATTAACCTAATTATTTACTTTGTAGTTCCATCCCAGATGGTTGTCCTCACGCTAGGAAAACTCAGATGTGAAAGTAAAAACATTCATGTGGACAGCTGTCTCTAACTTGCTGGTTATTCTGGAGAGCCTCTGGCTAAAAGCACCAGCTGCTCAGCATCCTTCTCACGTCCTCACTATGTGTGTTTGTTTAAACACTGTTATAAACCTCAAATCCATGAGTTATTCAAAACTGAGCTGATTGGCAAAAACAAAGTTTATCCTCATCTATGCTGCCTTTGAGTTTGGACTGAAGGTCTTGTTCACAAGAGATGGAGGGATGAACCAACGGCTTGGAGCCTCTTCAGTATTCGGGGTACAGATCTAGTCTGTGATGGAGAATAAGAGCTGTGCACAAACAGATTTCTCAATTTATCTCAATTCTGGCCACTAGATTAAGAACATGACTGAAAGAACAAGATCCTGAACACAAGAAGATTCCTCCAAAAAGAGGAGCTGCTGCTCCTCCTCATGGAACGGAATCAGCTGAGGTGGTTTGAGCATCTGATTAGGATGTCCCCAGACCAGCTTCCTTTGGATCTTTTTACTCCACTTGGAGGAGAATCCAGGGTAGAGTTAGAACTTGCTGGAGGGATTAAATATTCTCTCGTAACACCTTGAGATCCCTCAGGAGAACCTGGAGAATGCTGGGATGCCTCTAATTTGGATCAGGACTCCACTGTGCATTAATAAGAACTACACGAGGGGTCCTGAGATGATTTCCTTAAATCAAAATAAAGCTGAAGCTATATTTCTGGGATACTTGTTACAAAAACTCAACTAAACTGTTATAAATGGATACAGGCGAACATGAGCTGAAGCATTTTTCTTTATGCCCTGAATTATTTTGCTTTTTAAGCATTGATCCATCCATCCATCGTCTTCCGCTTATCCGGAGTCAGGTCAGCAGCCTAAAGAGAGAGTCCCAGACTTCCCTCTCCCCAGCCACTTGGGCCAGCTCCTCCGGGGGAATCCCAAGGCGTTCCCTGGCCAACTGAGAGACATAGTCCCTCCAGCGTGTCCTGGGTCTTCCTCCAGTTGGACATGCCCGGCAAAACCTCACCAGAGAGGTGTCCAGGAGGCATCATAACTAGATGCCCGAGCCACCTCAACTGGCTCCTCTCAATGTGGAAGAGCAGCAGATCTACTTTTTAAGCATGTTTTTTATTGACAAATCAGAGAAATCTGAGGTCACATCTCATGACAAATTGCTATTTTGTGGGTCTGGAGCTTAAAAGTTTGGAAACCACAGCTCTGGGTCTTATAAACAGCAGCAAGTGGATTAAATAGACGTGTTTATTCATAAAATCAGACTAATAGTGACATAATTAATCAGATTATGACCCTGTTTAAAAAAAATTGCAGTTTGCACCTCAGCTGAGATCATCATCAAAGACAGATGCATGATGTAGAATATGTTAGAAGTCTAGACATCAGCAGCTAGAGGATGTGATGATACTTGTGCCTGACAACATTTCATTGGCAGTGGTGCTTCAAGCAGCAAGTAGCTGCAAATCCCTCGGGAAAACATTTGTGTGCGTGCATGCATGAAGTCCTGATCACATAAAAACACCTCCTCAATTAAAAGGGTGTGTTGAACAAGTAAGAACGGTTTTGCATTATTACTGGATAGTTTGTCTCGGTGGTCTTTCCTTGTTTATCTGAAGTGTTTGAAAACAGCTTTGTGTGTTTTTTCTTTCACATACCTGTTCAGAGCTGTTGCCCCTGACAGCCAACCAGAGGTTTCAGGCGTTTCCTGTTGCATAACCTCAGCACAAAAATAACCTGACAGGTTAGCTGATAAAACTTTCATAGACCTGACATAAACATGTTTTTACGTTTTTAATGATCCAGCTCTAGAATCACTGCCTGGCTCATGTGCATACAGTAAGGAGTTTCCACATGCTGCTTAACTACATCCGATTCACTGGATTCAGTTGTGCTTATTTTTATTTTTGCAGTGGAAAGCACTTATTTTATCGATTTTTAAAAATGCATCTGTTTATTATTTATATTGCAAGGAACATTCCTCGGTGTGAAATAGATTTTCACATCATGATGGCGTCATTTTTCAAAATTAAATGTGAAAAATTAATTTAAAAATGTGATTCTGTTTATTTTCCTGTCTCAGTATCCCTTCCTCTGCCTATATTTTCATTCCCTCTGCATGCAAAATAAAAACGAGGAGAGAAGTGGCACACAGACTACATTTAAAACTATGCGTGTGTGTTTGTGTGTGTGTTTGTGTGTAAGTGAGAGAACCAAGGAGATGCTAGATGTTTGGCAGCGAGGGAGGAAGGGAGATTCATCGGACCTGTCAGGGTCTCTCATGTCACATTTCTACCCTCGGGAGCTGACCTCTGTCTCTCTGTCTGGAAAAATAACCTGGAAAAACAAAAACAGAATATCGGAAAACTGCCCTCTGGAAAAGAGTCTGAGACACACACCTCCTCTTTCTCCTCCTCCTCCTCCTCCTCCTGCTGCTGCTGCTGCATCAAAGGCAGGAGAACTGAGGAGGAGAAAGGAGAATGATAGACGCTTTTAATTTGTATCTACATAAAACAGTGAAAAGGGGGCTTGTGTGCCGATGTGACAACTGTGGTCTGACAGAGGAGATTTATTCGTCTAATTGTACAGTTAGTGCTTTCTGTGAAGGAAGAAAAAGGGGGAGGAGAGTGGAGAGAGAGCACAGGAGGAAAGTCCAGAGCAGAGAGCAAAGAGTAGAGGAGGAGGAGGAGCAGAGGAGGCGAGAGGATCTTTGCAATAATAAACTGTGAGTATAAACATTTTGTTTTCCTGTGGTGATGAGTGTTGATGATGCTGCTGCCTCTGGTTTGAGACAATCCTGATGTTGCTGATGATGTTGCAGGACGTCCCTTTACTTTCCTCCACATGTCACTTTTTCTTCTTCCTGTCAAATTTCTCCTGTTTTAAGCGTCTTTATGTTGTTTTAATTTTTATCTTGTGTGCACACTCTGCTCCCCCTGCGTGTCACGTTAGCAGCGGTGCAGCAGGAGAGGAAAAGGCCACTGTCACGTTCGATTAGTGTCAGGAGACACGCGGAGGGAGGAATACACTTCAGCTTTGATGAGCACAATGTGGAGGAAATATGTGAGGGGAGCCATGCGTGTGTGTGTGTGTGTGTGTGTGCGCGTGTGTGTGTTAGTGACACAGTTGCAGGAACGGTATAGTTTTCCTAACCACATGCAGAAAAAACAAAGAGCCTTTGTGCAGCATGAGAATTTGATCAGACAGCACAAACCCAGAAATGGAGAGGAGATTCAGCATCAACAACAATAAAACAGCAAAACACCCAAACTGCTGGGGGAGAATACAACGTGACTTCCATTGTTCTTTTAGTTTTTTTTATTAATAAGAAATGTTTGTAGAATTAGTTCTGCAGCCTGAAGATCAGATCTAACTGTTGATTCTGTCAGAAACA